>JAODAL010046539.1:0-30833 GCA_025379985.1 Phyllomedusa bahiana | reverse complement strand
CCTTTTTTCGCGCTTAATTTTCTATGCAAGGTATACCTGACGCCAGTTTTTAGAAAGTATCAGACTTTCAGGCGCACTTTACACAGATTTAATGCCCTAAAACTGGCAAATGTGCCTAAAAAAGGCGAAATTGCAAAAAATCGGGGTGTATAGCGTATCATTGCTATGTATGTAATGCGCCTATCTGGGCATTTTGTGTTACAGAAGACTTAAATTGCCCTCATTAATAGCTTTCACCTCTCTGTAAGGGAGTTGAAATTAGGTCGTGCTACCTTTGTCTGCCTCTTCTCCTCCCTCTTCCCCCTCCCTCAGCACACAGGCAGTTTATCCGCCCTAACTTCTTACACCCGGGGATTCCCAAATTTAACCCTGTGTGTGCCTGCCTAAAGTCATGTTTGCTAATACCCAAGGGGATCAATTTCCTATACCCTCTGCTTAGCTTAAATCTCCACATCTCCACAACAACAAACAAACCCCTCAGAACAGGGCGGGGAACTCAAATTTACTCAGGATTTCCCCCTATACACACACATAAACCCTTGAACACAAGCCCCCCGATCTGTAATATTATTATAGTTACAGCTCCACAGACAATCATATTATAAAAACAGACGGTCACCTGACATCATCTGTGTAAGAGCAGGAGGAAGGGGCACACCGGGAAAAATCCGGGCAGCAGGACATAGAACCAGATCCTCCCTCCCCCCCCCCTGCACCACGAACATTCTGTGTGGGGGGCTCTTTTCTCCGCCTTATGAGCCCAACAACCACAGCCATAAAATAAGGATCAACAGTCTGCTGCATAAAACTTGAGAAGCTGAGTAGAATACAACGGGGGCTAGTAAAAATCAAGGACATTTTAAGAACAATATTGCAAACTGCTTTTTTAAAGATTTTTTTAATTTAAAAACCCCAAACATTGTACAGAAAACCCTTTTAATGTATCTCCATGTATATATTTACCCTCAAAACTCATTCTTATGGGGGCGCGCACGTATCTTTACTACTATATTAATGCACCTTTTTAGGCATAATCATTTTAAATTTTTGATATTAAGTTCATTTTTATCAAAAATTTTTTCAATTTTTTGGCGAAAAAATAGACCAAAACATTTCGCATTCGTTTTGGGACGTGTCCCCTTAGAGTTTTTACAAAAAAAAAAAAGTTGGTTTTTTTTTGGAGACTTTAGTGAATAGAGGGATTACCACTGAGCTTCTTCTCTTAGTCATTTAGTTTTTTTTCACTCTTTCTTGCTTCGACAGTTTTGGACATTTTTTGTCATAGCCTATTCACAACATCGTGTGTATAAAACCAAACCAAAACGGTCAACTACTGCATTTTCGATTCATTTTCCTGTTGTGTGAGAGCCTTCCTTCAATTCTTTTAAAATTTAATTTTTTAATTTTTTTCAAAAAAGGGTTTTACTAATTCTTAAGAAGGCTACTTATGATTACTTTTACACATGCAATTCAAAGTTCACCATCTTTGCTCTTTTGCATAGCCCTCCTCTGCACAAAGGGGAGAGCTATGAAACTTTTTTCATTTTTTCACATACTGTATATTAATGATCAGCATACAAAATTTTCCTACGGGAAAAAAAAAAGTTACAACAGCACTCTTCCCCCACAATTTAACCAAAGGGCCCTCTCTTAAATGACACCACCCCCAATTTTCCCCCTATGGAGCATTTTGCTTTTTTTTTACAATGTTTTTTTTTGGAAAATGGTGCTTTCAAATCACATAAACAGTGCCATTTCAAAAATAGCATATACATAACAAAATACATCTTCTTAGCAGTCACTTTCCCCCTGCCTTCTGACACTTATGTGACAAAAGCTACTTTTTTATCTTGGCTATCTTTTTACAATCCCCCAAAAAAATACACTTTCGTTTACTCTTAAGTAAGAAGATATCCCACTCTCAAATTTTCCCATCAATTACAAGACTGTACACGCTTGATCAATTTATCATAACAACTTGCATTAAACTCGTAACTTCAACCTTCAACAAACAACATCTTTGAGCAATGTGGCTGCACCCTTCTACTCCATAATTCATGCAGTCTAACACCTCCAGAGTCACTTTAATGACATCCTTTCAACGTCGTCTATAATATGTGCCATATGTAGGTATATTAGGCAAGTTCACCCGGTGTATTTGCAGGGCGTAATACGCCTCCGCAAATACCCGTGGGCCGGGGCGGGCGTGGGGCGGGTGCGGAGCCGGCACCTCGCCGGCCCATAGACTTGCATTACTAGCGTCACGTATATCCGCTTGCAATTCACATGTCAATTATCTCCCTCCCCGCCCCGGCGGCTTTCGCCAAGCAGGGAAGGAGACTGTAATCTCAATTCTCTATGAGAACTGTGGATGATCGAAATGACTTGGACGAATTCCATCCGTAATTTGCGCACTCCGGCGCGTAATTACGGACTGAAATACGTCAGTTTTAAGCCAAAGTGGTGAACATGGCCTAAAGGTTCTAACATTTCCATTAATTTCTTAAACGTCACCAAGCCTCTCATAATTGCTTTCCATTGCTTCATAACATTTTCCTGTGGTCTGTTCCTTACCTCTCCCGCATCTATTTGTCAGTAATCAGTGCTTCACAGTGAACTTAAAGGGGCTCACAAGTAACTTAAATACGTTGAAACTTTGTTATGATCCTCATTAAAAATATTTACCCTGTTCTCTTTTTGCAAAACCAGGCAGAGAGCTTTAACAAGTGGCGCCGCAGACCGTATCCCCGGCCTTGCGTCGCGCATCGCTCGCCTCCCGCATCCCTGCCCCCTCTCGTGTGCCGCGGGCGAGTGGCGGCACGGTCCCGTGGCCCGGTCCGTGCCTGCGCTCGTCCCCGCGGTGCATATAATAGCTTACCTGACCCCGCTCCTGCTCCAGCGCGCTCATCCATGGGCCGTCCGGGCGCGCTCCCGTTCCCTAAGGCGCGCGCGTGCCAGTCTCCTCTCTCTTAAAGGGCCAGTGCGCCGGTAATTGGCTGGTTACCGGTCACTGACCCTATATATTGCTCCGGCTCCGGGCAGCCCTCTGCCGGAACTTTAGTGCCTCCTGTGTCCTTTAGAGAAAGCGTCTTGTTCACTTGATTTGCCTCTACCGTGTACCAGACCGTCTCCATCGCTCCTGTTTCCTGAACCACGAGAACCTCTGCCTAGCCTGATCTTAACCTATTGCCTGTCCTGAACTCACGCCTCAGCCTCGCGAATTCTGTACCACGCTTTATCCACTGCTACCACCGCAAGCAGCAAGTCCCCTCCCGCCAGCGTAGAAGGCTGACTCTGGAATTCTCCGCCGCAGCAAGTCCATCCCGCTTTGCGGCGGCTCTGGTGAAAACCGGGTTCTTAAGATTCCGTTCCTGGGTCGTGGGCTTACACACCATCGGCTATGCGCGTGGCACCAGCGGATCCACTACCACTTGCCGTTACAGTAAGCATCCGCCATGATCCCGCCAATGTTAGCTTCTGCCTGGTGATGGCAGACCCTTGCCGCAGTCGTCGCGCAACAGTCACTCAATTCGCGCAACAGGCTCGCAGTTGACCAGTATTGACTAGTCATGTTCAGCAAACTTCCTCGGCGAACCAGCCAACTCCATCCGTGACTACAACACCTCGCCCGTCCGCCCCGGCCGCAAACGGTGGTTCCTAAGCTTCGTTTACCGCTACCGTCCAAGTTTGAAGGGGACTCCAAGCAGTGCGAGGCCTTTCCATCACTCAGTTCTCAAGCACCATTGAATTAATGCGGAACCAGTTCCCTACGGAGCGTTTCTAAAAGTGGCTCTTCCGTGGTCCAGCCCTGCTTTCGCGGAAACGGCCTTAGCTATGATGGCCACAAACCCACACCTCTGTGGGATCGAGAAACGACCCCTGTGAACAACGGATCTGCAGTCCTTCCTCAGGAGTTCCCGCATAGCGTTTTTGAGAACCGCCCCGGGCTCCTCCCGCCGAGACAGGCCCTCCTCACACTCTGTCCAGGGAGACTCGTCGGTGGAGACAAACGCAGTGGCAGTTCCGCACACTAGCCTCAGAGTTAATCTCTGAACAGGCGCTGCCTGTGCCTACCTTTAAAGGGGTCTCCTCGAGTAGATTAAGGATGTGCTGCCGCAAGAGACATCCCGTCCTCTCTCAGTACGATTAATTCAGTTGGCTACCCGCCATTGGACGTGCGTTTCGCCGAGAGGCGAGATGAAGCTCCGGCAAGAATCGAGATGGACTCGTCCACGCCGTATCGCTCGCCTGGCTCCCTGTTCCAGAGACAACCTACGCAACCCCGCACCACACCCTTGTTGAGGAGCCCATTGCAGGTCGACAAGGTACATCTCTCAGAAACCAAGAACTGGCTCTACGTCGTTCTGGCAACATTGCCTCTACTCTACTAGCGGCAGTCTCAGAGCACTTCCGGAAGGAAAATTGTCCCCAACGCCCAAAACGTCCGGAAACTCCCATCAGACTAGGGTTCGTGTGTAGAGGCGTCCCTGGTGCAAATCTCCTCTCCACAGCATGATTCTGCCTGTTCAGTCAGGACTGATGCTGGTCTCACATTCCCAGACCTCTCCCGCCTTTGTACTCTGGCTCGGCCGGAACTTTATTCATCGCATCCTTTGTGTCGCAGTACCGACTTCCGTGGTCCAGTTGGAAAAACCCCTGGTCATCTCTCGGTTCAGCGCGAGCTGCTAAGCGACACTATACAGTTCATCACCAAGCCACTTGTCTCTTTCACGAGGGAAGTCTTGCATAAGGAAGAAAGATCGCCTTCTATGTTTCTGCCACGCTCTTCTTTCGGCGCTTCTACTCGGTACCTCCCATGGTTGCGACTCCACTCTCCTACCTCCGACTGGACGTCGGTGAACTCACACGCTGGGGCCGCTAATGCCTGAGCCGATGTCTGGTGGCACCTCAGCCCGGAGTCTACCGTCTCTCGCACGGCCCCCCACTAACCATTGGCCGGCCTCCCGCCGAATACCAGGGTTCACACGAAGTTTTATCGGAGAAAGAAGACGTAGAGTCCTTCCTCCTCATCGACCTATGACTGTCGCGATCGAGCTACTGCCAGGTACCAGTGCCCCCCGGGGCCGAGTCAATCCCATGTCCGTCTCCCGATACCAAGCTATGTCCGAATGATATCCGGGAAAACCTCCATAAGGGGTTCATACGGAAATCCTCCTCTCCCGCGGCGGGCGGGATTCTTCTCGTCGGGAAAGAAGGACTGTACCAACTGCGACCCTTGCATTGATTATCGGGGTCTTAATAAGATCACGGGAAGAATCGGTATCCTCTGCCTTGGATTCTGAGCTGCTTTGATCGCTCTACGGGGTGCGAAGATCTTCTCACCAAATGGACTTAAGGGAAGCCTATAATCTCATCCGCATCCGGGAGGGCGATGAGTGGAAGACCGGCCTTTAACACCAGGACGGCACTTCGAATACTTTGGTCATGCCATTCGACCTTTGCAAACGCCCCACCCAGCCCTCTTCAGGAATTCGTGAACGACATCTTCAGGGATCTCTTGTATAACGTGTGTTCGTAGATGTACTCTGGACGACATCCTTTTATACTCTTCTGACGTTGGAAGACCCGCGCGCGTGTTCATGTCCGCCATGCTTCTAGGCGCCTATATCCTGGCCAACCGCCTATAACGCCAAGATTGGGAACAAGTGCACCTTCATCAGACTCTACCTGCCATTCTTCGGGATATTATTGATCTCCGGACCAAGGGTTTCGGCAGATGGACCCAGCTAAGCTGTCCGCTCGTCTGCAATGGCCTCGCCCTTTTGGTCTACCGGGCTATACAACGCTTCTGGGATTCTGTCAATTATTACCAGGGCAATTCATCCCACACACTTCTCCCACACCGGGTGGCACCCATTGTGGCGCACACAAAAAGAACGCTAACCCCGCGAAGCTGGCAACCCGCAGCCGAGGAGGCATCTCGAGTTTGAAGTCTCCCTTCGCCTCCGCTCTTCTATCCTGTACACGGATGCCTGGACCCTACTAAAGGCCGTTTGATCACTTGAAGTGGACAGCCTCTCGCTCGGTCGGAATGGTCGGTGCGGTTCTCACACAAAAGGGCCAAGAGGGAAGAACGTCACCAGCCTGCGGCTTCTTTTCCAAAACTTCTCACCCGTCGGAAAGGAACTATAACGATTCGAGACCGCGGTGCAAGTTGTTAGCCCTCAAGCTAGCCCTGAGAATGGCTTTAACTTCTTGAGCGGGTGCCATCCGGCATCCCATCAGTATCTATTCTGAGACCACAAAAACCTCCAGTACCTCCAGACGCCCAGCGACTCAATCCACCCAAGCTAGATGGTCCCTCTTTTTCTCCCGATTGATTTCCTAATCCACTTTACTCCGTCTGAGGAGAAGAATGTGAATGGCGGATGCGTTGTCTCGCGCTTCTGCGATGTTGGTCCTGAGACAGAAACATCCCGAGCACATAATACCTCCGGAGCGTCTTGGTCCTCTGCAGCCCCTGTGACCTCCGGCATGTCCCGCTGGAAGACATACGTTGGGCCCCGCACTCCGCAGACAGATCCGGAAAGTGGGGGCACCTGCTCATTGGGAGGCTGGGCACCCCGGCGCCGCGTAAAACCCATCTCCTTATACTCACGGTTCACTTGACTGGCCGGACCTGCTAAGGACGTTAAAGAATTTTTTGAGGCCTGTAGCCTACTCTGTGCCCGCAACAAAACACACCTCGTCACAGGCCTGTCGGCTCCTGCTTCCCCTGCCCATCCCTACAGCCCCTGGTCGCATGTGGCGATGGATTTTATAAAACCGATCTTCCCCCATACTCTGGTCAACACCGTGATCTGGGTATTACAGCCGTTTTTCCTAAGATGGCTCACTTTGTCCACTGACTTGTGCCTGCCCACGCCCCGCGCCTGGCTACCTATTTTTTCATATCACCACATCTTTCGTCCTTCCACGGATGCCTCTGCAATGTCTCTGACCGCGGAGTCAAGTTTTGTCTCACAAATTCACTGGCGCGGGCCCTCTGTTCCCTGCATCCAGGTTATAAGCTCGATTTTCTCGGCCTAATCACCCCCAGACTAATGGCCAAGTAGAAAGGGTTAACTCTAGGGTCCTGGGGACCTACTGCACCACTGTTGTCTCGGCGCGCCCCAAGAATGACGAGGGCGACCTACCTCCACTGGCAGAATTTTCCTACAATTCCCTAGATTCCTAGTCAGCGGGGCCTCCCCTTGCAGTTATGTGTGAACGCCTGCATCCACGCCCGTCCTCTCCACTAGCCATCTCAGTCCGAAGGCCCTGCTGCAGATACACTGGTCCGCGACATGAAGACACTATTTTGGTTCCGCTGACAGCCGCGAGTCTTTGCTTCGGCTTCGCACGCATGAAAGCTCAGGCGGATAAAAGAATGAGTCCTCTCTCCAATTTATCTCCTTGGCGATAAAGTTTGGCTGTCTGCCAACATAAGTCAGACGCTTAAGACATCCAATCGCTACTAAATTGGGTCTCCGCGCTACGTATGTCCCTTTTGCGAGGTCTCAGACGTTTCTATAACCCGGTGGCCTATAAACTCTCGGCTCCCGCCCTCCATGCGCATCCCCGACCTCTCTTTCATGTGAGTCGCTTCTATCAAACCCTGTTCCTTAACCGTTTTTCTCGTAAGGCTATCCTCCTCCTTCCCCCCGGTGGCGGATGCTACTAATGTATTCCGCGTGAAAAGATCTTGGATATGACAGGGTGTCCAGGGGGAAGCGATACTTTCTCAACTTTCCTCATCGAGTGGCAGGGGTTCGGCGCCCGAGATATAGGTCATGGGAGCCGAGGACAACATTCTGGACCGTCAACTTGATTCCGAGAATTCCTCCGGGCTGGGAAGTAGGGGGATGCCTTAGGGGGGGGGGGGGGGTGTAACTGTAACAACGGCTGCCCGCAGACCGTTCCCCGGCCTGCGAGGCCAGCGCTCCGCTCTCCCTCGGCCCCCTCATCGTGTGCACAGCGGGCGAGTAGGCGGCCCGTCCGTGGCCGCGCTCGGTCCCGCGAGAATGTCATATTACGGCTAACTGACCCCCCTCATGATCTCCAGGGCGCGCTCATAACACGGCCTGTCGGGGCGGCGCTCCCCGTTCCCTAAGGCGCGCGCGCCATCCCCTCTCGCTAAAGGGCCTAGTGCGCCGGTATATTGGCTGGTTACCGGTCACTGACCCTATAATTATTGGCTCCGCCCTCCAGGCAGCCCTCTTGCCGATCTTTATCCTCCCTGATGCCTTTAGAGAAAGCGTCTTGTTCGCTCTGTCTTTGCTCTCTAACCAGTGTACCCAGACCTTCTTCGCTCTCTGATTCCTACCCACGTGAATCCTCTGCCGCCATGTCACACGACCTATTGCCTGTCCCTGACACTAACGCCTCCGCAAGCCTCGCGTCAATTCTGTACCACGCTTATCCTTGAATACTCCACCGCAAGCACAGTACGCTCCCGTGAGAAAACGACCTGGTAGTTCCTCCGCTCGCAGCAAGTCCATCCACGCTTTTGCGGGCGGCTCTGGACGAGAAAACCGGGTCTACTTAATTTCCGTTCCCTGGCCGTGGGCTTCCACCTCGCTTGTCTATGGCCTAGCGGATCCACTACCACTAATCCTTTACAAGAGGCCCTTTATTACTTCCCCCTCCTCCTTCCGACTCCCTACAAACCATGTGCTGTCCATTGAGATCCACATGTTTTCTGGTTTTGTGCCACATGGACTTTTTGTTATCAACTCATGGGTTGCTAAAGCCAGTCTCTTAAGCTCAGAAACACCCCTCTGTATGTAGGTGGGTATGACCTGAACAGAGAATGATCTTGCTGCCATATGACTCATCAGTCACTATGTTAACAGAGGTGCTGACAGGAATGTAATCATTCAAATACTGAGGGGGAAGGTGTTATACACTAATGTGGATACATACAGTGATAACTATGTGTACAAAGATACCTCATCACTGCTAGCTCTGCTTGGACTAGCTAGATGCTTTCATATTCATGTACTGTTCTTTTTACCTCTTTCGATCATAGAAGGAGGTGCCATTTTGATAAATCATGCTAACTATTCCTTTTCACCTCTGTGACCGAATACATGGAGCATTGCTTGACATTAGGCTGATGAGTCATAAGGGACCTCTGGAGATTATCCAGGCAAGACAATCATAAAAAGTCTGCTCAACTGCTCTTTTGTATATAAGTTGGTAGCCAGGTAAAGCATCATGAGTATGCTATGCCCTGTACATCACTTGTACAGAGATGATGCCACATCTCCTACAGTAGACACGCAGCTTTCCAAGGATCAAAAACTGACTGCTGTGGGGGATGTGATGGCACCCACTCATTCTGTGATATTTAAATATGCTATCCATGTATCAGCACAAGTTTGGTGATGCCCCATTCCCACAGCAATCAGAGTTACAATTGTGAGCATAGCAAGTGTAAACATATATTATACATATATATATACAATATATATATATTACATAATATACATATATATATAGTATATATATATATATATCCTATATATTATAGGAATGCTGTATGTAACGTTTTATTTAACCATGTTTACAAACTGATTGGTGCACTGTACTATGCATAGCCTGCTGCAGACAACTACATCAGAGTTGCAGGGGGCACGATGTGTACATGTCTGAGAAGCTTAACCTCTGTTGTGGGTAAAATGTTTGAAGGTTTTCTAAGAGATGCTATCCTGGAGTATCACTGAAAATAAAATGTATAACGCCTTCCATGCATGGTTTTATGAAGGAGACGGTCCTGTCCAAACTCGATCTCATCAGCTCTATGATGGGGGGGGGGAGGTTGTTCCAGACTGATAGGGGTGAGGCACAGGATTTCATATATTGGATTTTCAAAGGCTTTGATACTGTTCCACATAAAAGGTTGGTAAGTAAAATGAGAATGCTTGGACTGGGGGAAAATGTGTGCAAGTGGGTAAGCAACTGGCTCACTGAAAGAAAACAAAGGGTGGTAATTAACGTTGCATACTGGATCCCTGTTACTAGTGGGGTACCACAGGGCGCAATATTGGGCCCTATACTCTTATTTTCGTAAATGATCTTACACAGGGATTGCACAGTAGAATATCGATCTTTGCAGATGATACTAAGCTCTGTAAAGGAATCCACACAATGGAGGATAATGTGTTATTACAAAGGGATCTGGATAGGTTGAAGGCCTGGGCAGAGAAGTGGCAGATGAGGTTTAACACAGATAAATGCAAGGTTATGCACATAGGGAGGAAAAATCCATTACATGACTACATGTTAAATTGAAAAACACTGGGTAAAAGTGACATGGAGAAGGACTTGGGAATCCTAGTGGACAGTAAACTTAACTGTAGCAGCCAGTGTCAGGCAGCAGCTGCCAAGGCTAATAGGATCATGGGGTGTATTAAAAGAGGCATAGATGCACATGATGGGAACATTATTCTCCCACTATACAAGTCACTGGTTAGACCACACATGGAATATTGTGTACAGTTTTGGGCACCAGTGCACAGGAAAGACATTGTAGAGCTTGAACAGGTACAAAGGCGGGCAACAAAAATAATTAAAGGCCTGGGTGGACTGCAATACTCAGAAAGATTAGCAAGGTTAGGCTTATTTAGTTTAGAGTAAAGACGGCTTCGGGGGGACATAATAAATGTTTAAATATATTAAGGGCCAATATAGAGATCTCGCTAAAGATTTATTTATACCCAGGGCTGTATCTAGAACAAGGGGGCATCCTCTACGTCTTGAGGAAAGAAAGTTTCTACATAAACATAGAAAGGGATTCTTTACTGTTAGAGCGGTGAGACTGTGGAACTCTCTGCCCGAGGAAATTGTCAAGAAGGAAGGGCTTGGATGCGTTTTTGGAGCGTAATAATATAACAGGTTATAGTGACTAGGATTCTGAAGAAGGGGCAGGATACATTTCTAGATGTAATATAACAAGTTATAGTGATTAGGATTCTAGAGGGGGGTCGTTGATCCAGGGATTTATTCCGATGCCAGATTGGAGTCAGGAAGGAATTTTTTCCCTAACATGAGGCCAATTGGCTTCTACCTCATGGAGGTTTTTGCCTTCCTCTGGATCAACACTTTAACACTTTAGCAACACTTTAATAAATGGGCTGAACTGGATGGACGTATGTCTTTTTTCGGCCTGACAAACTATGTAACTATATATAAAAGAAATGCTGATAAGAGACACACAGCAGGGTACAGTGGATTCCCGAAGGGTCAGCAATGCTCTTCAACATCTTGTACATTGGAGAGGGTATTGACCAAAGGTGCGCACATGGGAGCCTGCTCCTCGATCCATACCGATCGTTTAGTGGAGGAATTTCGCAAAAAATTCCCTCTTAAGTCCAGTCCAGGACCTAAGGATCCGGTGACCCCTCGTAAAAGGGAGGGTACTATCAGAACTGCGCTACTGGCCCTTTAAAGATTTTGTTGCAGCCTCAGCCAGGGTGCGGCTTGATGCTTAATGGGTTATACACTTGAGCCAATCCCTGGCTGGAGTGAGGATTTTAAACCTCTTCCTGTCTTCCAGTCTCTGCTGGTGATTGCTTTTTGTGTGCTAGCCGTCTGTTCTGCTCTGCTGTGTGGTTTTGCTGGTATGGGGTAATAGGTGAGGGGTGGTGATACTTGGAGGTGAGGGGGATAAGAGGTGTTAGGTAAAGGTGGGGAGGTTATGGAATGTTAGGTGGAGGTGGTGAGGAGTTTATGGGGTGATAAGTAGAGGTGGTAAGAAGTTTATGGGGTGATGGTGGGGGAGAATTGTGAGGGGGGGGTACAGAGCACAGTTTACAGGCACATTCTCCTTGGGAGGTAGAGGACCATCACCCTGTAGATTGTGCTGTGGCTTTGGTCTGTACCCCCCCAGAATCATATTGAGTATGTTGAACTCTGTATCCCGACAAGAGATGGCGTTAAGTAGTCATGTTTTTTTTTAATGTTTTTAGTTTTTTACAGGTTTCTCCCTTTGGACTATGTTGGACCAGCGTTGGATTGATTTCTTTAATAAGATGGTGAAAGATGGTTGTTGTCAGGGAGTGTTTATTTGAATAAAAGTTTTTTTTGTGTGTTTTTTTTGTGGTTTTTTTTTATATCCAGTATTAGTAATGGAGGATCTTACAGATACCTCTCTATTACTATCGCTTGTGTTTGGTATCAGCCAGCCTTGGTTTTTGTCATCCCATGGCTGACAGTAACCCCATGTCACTGTTACCCCAGTGTCCAATGCACCAGGGGCTTTGGGAAGAGTCAGGTTACCATAAGAAGTGGGCCCTCTAATGTGATGTTCTACTCCTGGGGCGGTTGAGGGCTGGTATTTTTAGGGTGGGAAGGGACCCCAAGTCTTTTAAGCCGGGAACCAGAAAAGAGTGAGGAACGAATATATACTTACCACTCTAAGGCTAGGTTCACGCGGTGTATTTGCAGGGCGTAATTATGCCCTGCAATTATGCCGTGTGACCGGGGGCGGGGCGGGAGCGGGGGACTTAGCAGGGGGCCGGCACTTCGCCGGCCCATAGACTTGAATTGCTAGCGGCGCGTATTTGCGGCTAGTAATTCACATGTCAATTATCTCCCCGCCCGGGCGCTGCGGGGGGAGAGAACGTAATCCATAGTTCTCTATGAGAACTGTGAATTACCGCAATGAATGGGCCGTTTTCGGCCCGTAATAGGCGCACTCGGCGCGTAATTATGGACCGAAATACGGCCCATTTTAAGCCGTGTGAACATGGCCTTATAGTCTAGCTGCAGAGGCTGTCCCTCGCTGCTGCTGGTGGCTTTTATTAGAGGACCCCCACAGCCTTTTGGATGTAATGAGGTTTACCAAATATTCTGAGGAAGGGGGGTGGGTTGGGCACCCCACATTTGCAAGATCCCCCCACACAATCCGGGGAGTTGGTAAGTATGCTACAACAGGCATAATACATAGCAAGTCTGCAGCAGCCAGAAGTGAAATGGCTGCCAGCTGCTCTTTATGTAGTGGGGGCACCAGGGTAGAGTGTCATGCCTCGACACCACTTGGTACAGAGGCATATCACCACAGGGAAACTATATAGTCTAGCAGTGGACATGTTCTGGGTCTGAGTGTCCTAAGAGATGAGTGCTTGCTGCTCCAAGCCCTGTCTCACAAGACTTGTGCCCAACTCAATGCCTCCTCAAGGGCGCCGCCCCGCCTCACGCTCTCTGAAGGAAGGCTTATTGATGAGGTGTCACCTCATCAAGTGTCCAGAAAAGCTGGGTGACACCACATCCCCCGACCAGCTTTCCTCTAGAACCGGTACACAGTTGTTATACAGGGTGTGTCATGTAACAAGGGGATGTGGCTTGTTATACAGGGTGTGTCATGTAACAAGGGGGTGTGGCTTGTTATACAGGGTGTGTCATGTAACAAGGGGTGTGGCTTGTTATACAGGGTGTGTCATGTAACAAGGGGTGTGATTTGTTATACAGGGTGTCATGTAACAAGGGGTGTGATTTGTTATACAGGGTGTCATGTAACAAGGGGTGTGGTTTGTTATACAGGGTGTGTCATGTAACAAGGGGTGTGGCTTGTTATACAAGGTGTGTCATGTAACAAGGGGGTGTGGCTTGTTGTACAGGGTGTGTCATGAAACAAGGGGGTGTGGCTTGTTATACAGGGTGTGTCATGTAACAAGGGGGTGTGGCTTGTTGTACAGGGTGTGTCATGTAACAAGGGGGTGTGGCTTGTTATACAGGGTGTGTCGTGTAACAAGAGGGTGTGACTTGTTATACAAGGTGTATCGTGTAACAAGTGGGTGTGGCTTGTTATACAGGTGGTAAAAGGGGGGTTATCGGGTGGTAACAAGGGGGTGTGGAACTTGTTTATACAAGGGTGTTGTTTCGTGTGTGAACAAGTGGGTGTGGCTTGTTATACAGGGTGTGTTGTGTAAAAAGGGGGAGTGGCTTATACAGGGTGTTTCGTGTAACAAGGGGGTGTGACTTGTTATACAGGGTGTGTCGTGTAACAAGAGGGTGTGGCTTGTTATACAGTGTCATGTAACAAGAGGGTGTGGCTTGTTATACATGGTGTATCGTGTAACAAGTGGGTGTAGCTTGTTATACAGGGTGTGTTTTTAACAAGTGGTGTGAGCTTGTTTATACAGTGGTGTCGTGTAACAAGGGGGTGTGGCTTGTTTGTATCAACAGGGTGGTGTGCTTGTAACAAGGGGTGAAAAGTGGGGCTTGTTAAAACAGTGGTGTATCGTGTAACAATGGGGGTGTAGCTTGTTATACAGGGTGTGTCGTGTAACAAGGGGGTGTGGCTTGTTATACAGGGTGTGTTGTGTAACAAGGGGTGTGGCTTTTTATACTGTGTGTCGTGTAACAAGGGGGTGTGGCTTGTTATACAGGGTGTGTCGTGTACACAAGGGGGTGTGGCTTGTTATACAGGGTGTGTCATGTAACAAGGGGGTGTGGCTTGTTGTACAGGGTGTGTCATGTAACAAGGGGGGTGTGGCTTGTTATACAGGGTGTGTCGTGTAACAAGGGGGTTTGGCTTGCTATACAGGGTGTAGTCATGTAACAAGGGGATGTTTATGCACTTTCCATCTCAGTTCTTGTGGGAAATGTAGTTTTCAAACAGAGCGCCTGCCAACTGCAGCTCCACTCACTACTCCAGACAGAAGAGAGATCAGAAGTGGGAAAACTATACAATACAGCAGTGTTTATAAGTAATAACAAGTTTAAACACTGTTTTCTGACAAATATTTACTGTTGATCTTAAGTATTCAAGTCACAGAAAAGTAAATCCCCAATAAACTATAAGACTTTATTTCAAAATCATTTAACCCTTTCCTGACATAAGACGTACCGGTATGTCCTGCACATCAGGGGGCTTACAAGTGAGCCCCTCATGATCACAACATGGGAGCAGCGGTATATTACCAATGGCCGCACCCTACACTCCACGGAAACGGCTCCACCGAAACGGCTCTAACTAAAGTCTCTAATGACCTCCACACTGCTAAATCTCAGGGCAACTACTCGTTACTGCTTCTTCTGGATCTCTCTGCAGCGTTTGACACTGTGGAACACCAACTTGTCCTCAGCATGCTCCGCGCCATTGGCCTCCAGGACACCGCTCTCTCTTGGTTCTCGTCCTACCTCTCTGACCGCTCCTTCAGTGTCTCATTTGCAGGTTCTACCTCCTCTCCTCTTCCTCTTGCTGTCGGGGTTCCTCAGGGATCCGTTCTTGGTCCTCTCCTCTTCTCAATCTATACAGCCCCCATTGGACAAACCATCAGCAGATTTGGCTTCCAGTACCTTCTCTACGCTGATGACACCCAATTATACACCTCCTCCCGAGACATCACTCCTGCTCTGCTACAAAACACCAGGGACTGCCTGTCTGCTGTCTCTGACATCATGTCCTCCCTGTATCTTAAACTAAACCTCACTAAAACTGAACTTCTAGTCATCCCACCATCTACTAACAGACCTTACCCTGCCCTTTCTGTCTCAGTGTGTGGCACCACCATAACTCCTAGGCAGCAGGCCCGCTGTCTTGGGGTTATACTAGATTCCGATCTGTCTTTCATCCCCTATATCCAGGCCCTTGCCCGCTCCTGTAACCTGCACCTCAAGAACATCTTCAGAATCCGTCTTTTTCTCACTGTGGAAACAACTCAAACTCTCATTGTTGCTCTTATTCATTCTCATCTCGACTACTGTAACTCTTTGCTTATCGGTCTCCCTCTGTGCAAACTCTCCCCTCTCCAATCTGTCCTGAATGCAGCAGCCAGGCTTGTCTTTCTTTCCAGCCGCTATACTGATGCCTCTACCCTGTGTCAGTCACTGCACTGGTTGCCTATCCAGTACAGGATACAACATAAACTCATCACTCTCACTCATAAAGGTCTCCACAACGCTGCTCCTCCCCACATCTCCTCCCCATCCTGTCTACCACCCTACCCACTCTCTCCGCTCTGCTGATGATATCAGGTTACACTCATCAATCATCCAAACCTCCCATGCCCGTTCTCCAAGACTTCACACGTGCGGCACCAATTCTTTGGAACATTCTAACGCGGGCGATCAGTGCACTCAGAACTCTCAAAAGCTTTAAAAGGGCCCTGAGAATACATCTTCTCACTCGTACCTACCAGAATCCCTAATGGCTAACCCCCCTCCCCCACCCCCCTCCTCACTCCCTAGCGCACTCATCTAATTTTTGGCACTTAACTGTATATAGATGTATATAGAGGGTGGCAGGTTCATCCGAATTCTACATAAAACAACCCCATATTTATGTCACATGGCTGGACCATTGTAAATCTAGCACTTCTTACCCTTCGTCTCTCCCGTACACCCTAATAGATTGTAAGCTCTTGCGAGCAGGGCCCTCTCACCTTCTGTCTCATCTGTAAGTAGCTTTTCATTGTGCAATGTATTTCTTTTGTCTGTACTTACACCCTCCAAATTGTAAAGTGCTGCGGAATATGTTGGCGCTATATAAATAAAGATTATTATTATTATTATTATTATTAATAATGGCCTCATGCTGCATCACCGGACGCCACAGCTAAGGTACAGACAGAAAGAGTGAGCTCCTTCTGCATGTAATCGGTGCTGTGTCCGTACCTGACAGCCTGGATGCTTTACTCGAGCATCCAGGCTGTCTGTGATGTCACCATGCCCCGCAGTACATTGTTGGCATTGCCAGGCATGGCGACTGACCAGGGGTGTAGCTATAGGAGGTGCAGAGGTAGCAGCTGCTACTGGGCCCTGCAGCATAAGGGGACCCAAAAGCAGTCCTGCCACATAGGAAGACACCAGTATTATAAATAACACATTGTAGCTGGGGGGCCTAATTTCACTTTTTGCATTAGGCCCAGGCGCTTTAAGTTACGCCTCTTTGACTGACAGTTGCTGTAGAGGCCAGTACAGAGCAGTTGTTCTCTGAAGTGATCTTTATCGTATCAGTGATCACTGATACAAATCCCCTATGGGGAAAAGTGGAAAAAAAAAGATAAAAAAGTAAAACACAAAAAATAAAATAAAAACACGTACCCCACCTTTTTAACCTGTACAACCACCGATTTCCCCAAAAAAGGATAAAATAAATAAAGTAATCATATTAGTTATCACCGCTGGCGTAACGAGATGTCCTCTAAATCTGTCATGTTAATTAACCTGCACTGTGAACGATGAAAAAAAATAATCACAGAATTTCGATTTTTCTTCATCCAGCAGCACAAAAAATAGAATAAAAAGTGATTAAAAACTCATATAATTGTCAAAGTGGTGCCGAATAAAATGTCAATTCATCTCACAAAAAAAGCCCTTACACAGATCTGTAGACAGAAAAATATAAAAGTTATTGTTATCATAGTATAGCGATGCATAAATATTGTTTTACACATTAAAAACACTTTTTTATTTTTAAAGCGCTTTAACATAAAAAAAACTATATAAATTGGGTATCTCAATAATCATCTCAACCCACGGAGTAAAACTAACTTGTCACGTATACTGCATGGTGAGCTCTGTTACAAATAAAATTTTAAAAAAGCTACTAGGATTGCAGTATTTTCTTCACCTTGCCTTCCAAAAAACGGATTTAAAACTGATCAAAAAACTTTCTCCCCCTAAAAATTATACCGATAAAAATGACAACTCATCCTGCAAAAAGCAAGCCCCTACATATCTTCATACACAGAAAATAAAAAAGTTATTGCTCTCGTACTATGGCGATGCAAAAACGTGTTTTCCTTTTTGAATAAAAGTATTTTTATTGTGTAAAAGCAGTAAAACATAAAAAATATACAAATTGGGTATCGCTGTAATCATATCGACCTGCTGAGTAAAGCTAGCCTGTCATTTATACTACATGGTGACCGCTGTTATAAATAAAAAACACTACCAGGATTGCTGTATCATGTTCAAAACGTCTCACAAAAACCTTTAAAAAAGTGATTTAAGCGTCATATGCAGTTTACACCCACATTTAGTGTATTGCCGAACTTGGAATAAATTGCGTAACAAAATTTGGGGTGCTTTTTTTCCAGGATTCCTTGTCAAAATGAAACATCTCCAGCTAAAATTGCAGATTGTTGGAAAAAAATTATTTCTTTAATTTTTATAGCATAACACTAAAAAAATTTGTGAAACACCTGTGGGGTCGATATACTCACTGCACCCCTGGATATATTCCTTAAAGGGGTTTTGTAAATTAAATAATAAACATTTTCACCATTCATCATTATTAAAGATTCTGCACTGTTTTTGTTTTAGCTGCTCCTTTAGTGATCCAGGGGATATGACCAGAGCTGAGAGCTTCTCAGACCTGGTCGCACATGCGCGGACATCACCTCTCCTCTCAGGCAGCTACTGAGTGTTCAACCCCCAGGTGCTGTCATTCTACTCCCTTCCTCTGTCCTCCTTAGTAATTAGTCAAACAGTGCAAATAAATAAAAAAGAGACCTCAATCAGGTCTGTGCATTGATAAAGAGAAATAAAATCCACAGGTTTGGTTCCTGCAGGAATTTGAACCGAGGACCCTTGTGCCTGGAGGCAAAAGTTTTAACTTTGAGCTACAATGTAGCTACTTACAGTTCTACACATAAACAGACTTTTCACTAGAGAGAGGAAAGACATGGCGATGTCATCCTGTGGGGTCACATGATAAGCAATTCAAACAAATCAAACAAACCCCATTCTGAGCACACAGAGCTGAAGAGCTGGATGCAGGAGGTATGAGATGAGATTGTAGCAAAACCCCTTTAAGGAGTTTAGTTTGCAATATGGGGTCTTTTAGGGGTGTTTATTAAAGGGGTTTTGCCACTATGTAATGTTGACGTGGGAACCTCCAAAATGGGTATTTAATCACTTTTCTAAATATATGTCATTAACAAAAGTGAAGACTCTGAAAGCTACAGCATTTCTCAGTCCCCCTTAGTTACCTGAAAGTTTGCATTAGACACGACCAGAGGAGCTGACAGGCCACACTTGCGTGAAACACTTCTTATCTGATGACAGGGAAGATGAATGAGCTTTCAAGGGGCTATGGAGAACGTGCAGTGTATGAGTCTGTCTGCTGCATAGAGAAACCACTGTTGTAAAGTTATTATTTGAGTGAACTTTTGAGACGCTCCCTTATTCTTCATTCCTTGCTCACCCCCCTCCCTCTCACCACTGCAGCTTTCATGACTCAGCATGATTTGTTTATATTATCCTCTGTGCTAATAAGGAGGTAACAAACTCTCTTCCTGGCAAAACCCCTTAAAGTTTTAGCCCCTTAGGCTGCGTCCCCACGGCAGCGGACAAATACCGGTCGGTTTACCCGACCGGTATTTGTCCGGTTTTGCGGCCGTCCCCACGGCCGCGGGGGGGGGGAGGGGCGGCTTTTCTCCGCAATGAGCGGAGAACAGCCCTCCCTCCTCCCATTGAGGTGTTCATATTCCGTCCAGAAACCGGATGGAAGAATGAACATGCTCAATGTTATTTGTGCGGCCCGTGGGCGGAAAAACCGCCAGGCGGAAAACCCATGCAGTGGGGACTGCTGCACGGGTTTTCCATAGAGCACAATTGTGCTCATTTTCGGCCGGCCATTCAGGCGGTCTGCAAAACCGCAAAGCGGCTGAAAAACCGGCCGAAAACCCGTGCCGTGGGGACATGCCCTTAAAGTGTCTGCAAACCTGTAATGGCGCCTAAATAAAATTGTATTGAAAATGAGACCCAGAGTCCGATAGGTGCTCCTCCTATCTTGAGGCTTATTGTTGAGCTAAATAGCGCACTAAGGCCACATATGGGATATCTATGAAAATGACAGAATCTGCGGAATCAATATTAAGTTGCATTTCCCTGGTCACATCTACTTTGTTCTTGTGAATAATGGATAAAAATTGAAGATCTGCAAAAAAAAGTGAAATTTTGAAGTTTCACCTCCCGTTTGCCTTAATCACTGTGAAACACCTAATGGGTGAACAAACTTCCTAAGCACTGTTGTAAATACTTCAAGGTGTGTAGTTTCTTAGATGCGGTCATTTATGGGGGTATCTAACATACAGGCCAATCAAAGATATGTCAGAACTGGACTGGTCCCTAAACGATATGTATATTACAAATTTTCTTGAAAATGTGAAAAATGACCACTAAGGGCCACATGTATGAAAACGGTCTAGGTCTAAAATTCACTTTGTTTCCCATAGCAACCAATCAGAGCGTCCATTTAATTTCATATAGTGCTCTGGAAAAATGAGAGGGGCGCTCTCTGTTTTCATACATGTGGCCCTAAATTTCTGATCCCCCTATTGTCATAAAAAAAGACATTTAAAACATGATGACAACCTACAGTAGACATAGTGTAGGTGCTAATTATAAACTATTTTGAGTGGCATAACTATCTGTCTTACACACAGAAATTTGGCCCAAAAAAAGGGGAAGAAGCCGCAACTTCAATCTTGTTATAAGAAGAATTGGCTCACGTTTGCAAAAAAGTATGAGAAGTGGACGGTGGAAACGGGTGATTTGGAGTTTTAGAATATTTAGTGCTCAAATCTGCAGTTTTCAGCCAGAAATGAGTCCAGCTTATTCATGAGCAGGTGATAGTCCCGCCCACCTATGCTTAGCCCCACCTATGCTTAACTTGTTCAAAGCAATAGGCTAATCAGTTGTGAGGTGGACGGGGCTATGCTCAGGTGGGCGGGGCATTAATTAACTGTCTCTTTTCATGACTCTTTTCTGGCTGAAAACTGCAGCATTGAGCATTAAATTCTCTAAAACTACAGCATCTTCCAGACTAAGGGACACAGTGCTGGAAACAGCAGGTCTGACACTAGTTTGTGCTGTCCTCAGCAAGGGGGGCATAACCTATGTGACAGGTTCTCTTGAAGTAGAAATAATTTTCTGCACCGCGCTGCACCGCAGACATCCGTCACACCAAGTAGGGAACCTGTTGTTGGAAAGTAGGAGTCCAAAGCCGCTGTCTGGGGGTAAGGGGTCCAAACTGAAGTTATGCACCTGAGTTTTTAGCTAAACCCCTGGGAAGGGATCACTTGTGGTAATTAAAATCCCATATAGGTACAGGATCCATCCATGCATTAAGATGTATGTAAGTGATTTTTAGTCACAGAAATGTGTGAAAACTTATTGAATCTCATACAATAGTGGTGAGCAAAACATTTGGCTGTGAATTTTGACAGTTTTGCTCTCTATAACATAGGGCTGTCAGAGGCACCTTTTATTATACCCTTTACTGCAGATATTACTTTATATTACACCTACAAGGACAAGCAATGACCTGCAACATTGTAGCTGGAAAATCTGCAACTGTTCTTGTCTCTCACCAAAATTCACAAGTGATGAGAAACGTGGGCAAGGTCTCTAGAAGAGAAATAGGGCCAGATGTATGGAAACTGTCTAGGTATAAAACTTTAATTGTTGCCCATAACAACCAATCAGAGCGGCCCATTCATATATTGCTCTGAAGAAATGAAAAGGGAGCTCTGATTGGCTGCTGTGGGCAACGAAGAAAGTCTTAGGCTGTGTCTACACAGCAATGTTAAAGTGGCGTCCAAAATCTGTCAGCATTTTAACTTCGCCGGACTGCGGTTTGTGGCGCAAATTTGTGCTAAAAACCGTGGTTGTCTTTCGGATTTGCTGTCAGCCCCTACATTTAATGTGCGGAAATCTGACAGCAATCTGGCGGAAGATACAGCAGTTTTTAAAATCCACCAGAATCCGGCAGATTTTAAAACAGACTGGAAAAATTCCGACCTGTGTAGACTACAGCAACATTTTTCATTGCAGTCTACACAGCACTGGGTACTGAATCCACTGAAAATCTGACGAGTATGTCATGCTGTGTAGATATAGCCATACTTGCCAACTTTTGAAAGTGGGAAATTGGGAGATTGTAAGGGGCGGCGCATGACCATGCCCATCTTGTTGGTGCACCACGCCCCTTAGAAAAAGCCACATCCACTCCACCTAAATGCATAACAGCTCTGGAAGAAAGCCAGTTAGATGCCCCTCTAGCCAGTTAGTGCCCTTATAGCCAGGTAGTAGCCCCTTCTAGCCAAGTAGTAGCCCCTTATAGCCAGGTAGTACCCCCTAATAGCCAGGTGACGCCCCTTATAGTCTTGTAGTGCCCCTTATAGCCAGTGTCCCCTAATAGTCAGGTAGTGACCCCTAATAGTTAGGTAGTGACCCCTAATAGCCAGGTAGTAGCCCCCCTATAGCCAGGTAGTGCCCCCTTGTAGCCATGTAGTGCCCCCTATAGCCAGGTAGTGCCCCCTTGTAGCCAAGTAGTGCCCCTTTGTAGCCAAGTAGTGCACCCTTGTAGCCAGGTTTTCCCCCTTTTGTAGCCAGGTAGTGCCCCCTTTGTAGCCAGGTAGTGCCCCTTGTACCAACACTTCAGAAGTAAAACGTGATCCAGCAATATGTGCAAAAAAACTGGATAATGTTTATTATATACAAACCTTCAAAATGACATAGTACAGAGGGACAATAGTGGCTATATCCACATAGCCTACGCGTTTCATGCGCTACTGCATAGCCCTTGTTCATGGCATAAATACATATAAAAACTCTTAACCTTATATAGCGTCTTACAAACTACCATTGGGGAAAGGGGAGGAGGTAGAAATATGGGCGGATACCTAAAGTTCCATACGTAACTTCCTCTACTACCCTTACTAGGGTAAGACGGCATAGTTTAAAAAACATGGATATAAACACATGTAACAAATCTTAATATCTACCTAATAACAAACCTAAAAAGTTTTGCATACATAGTTAAAAACTTTGCTATATTATAGGAATAAAGAGCACAAAAAACACTTATTTTTCTTTTTTTTTTCAACATATATATAGCAAATCATTGTGATAATTGAGACCGTCAGGTGCCCTAGCTCCCAACTCCAGGATCCAGAAAGCCTCTCGTAATCGGACCTGTTGTGTCCAGTCCCCTCCCCTTCTGGGGCGTTCTACTCGTTCAATACCAAACACTCTGAGGCTTTCCATGGATCCTGAATGGACCTGCAAGAAGTGTTTGACGGCTGCAGATTGATTAGTAAGAGTGTTCCTAATTCCTGCCATATGTTCATACATTCGGACTTTTAGTTTCCGGATACTACTTCCCACATCATTTTTTTCACAATCTATACACTGTATTATATATATTATGTGATCACTGTTGCAGTTAATAAATTGTTTTATTTTATAATTCTTTTGTTTTGATGTACTTCCCTTCCGTTTTTTTTTAGTGAACTTACAAATATTGCATCTTTTTTCCCTCACACGGATAAAAACCCGGGGGTGTCAACCATGTTTTAGAACTCACTGGGGACCTGTACTCACTGCTTGAAATATCGTTCCCTATTGTTCTGTTACGTTTTGGAATACATTTCACTCCTTGGTCTAATATTTTGGCCAATATTGGGTCTTGCCACAAGATATTAACATTTTTATAAAAAACATTCTTGATTCTATTAAAATCTAAACTATACGGTGTAGAAAAAAACACTTTATTTTTCATTTGATCTGTTTGTTTTTTATTTTTCGATCCCATTAGGACCTGATAATAATAATACTAATAATCTTTATTTATTATCCCAACTATTCCGCAGCACTTTAAAATTGGGGCGTAAACGTACAGACATTAACTTTTAAAAGTATTTAAACAGATGAAAACCAAAAGGGTGTGAGGGCCGGCTCCGGGAGACCCTTAAAATTTCTATTGGGGTCTGAGTGAAAAAAACGGTGAGAAGTGCCAAGGGTTTAAATGGCCCGGCCTTTTTAGTAAATGGGGGTGGTTTCCATGAAAAAGGGATAAAACCTGCCCCCAGACGTACATTTTATATATGAAAAGTCCCTGTGAGTAAAAAAAGTGAAAGGGAGTGAAGATGTGTGTGATACCCAGTTGGGGAAATTTTGGAAGGCCAAGCCCCCTCAAAAAACCTGTGGGGGGCTGTAAATTTTCCTGACCCCCGGGGTTAGAATTTTCCCAGAAAATTTGGGCCCCGAACGTGTAAAAATCTTGGGGGAGGGGCATGGGAGGTTCGGATATTGATGATTTAAAAACCGTACCCAGCGCAGAGGGAGAGAGGGGGGGGTGGGTGGTGGGACAGAGACGAGGGGGGAGATGTTGGGGAGAGCTTTTTTAAGGGGAAAATTTGCGGGTTTAAAACTGACCCTGTACTGAAGGGGCAACCACTGCAGTGCTGACCAGGGAAAGGGCTCATTTAAAAGCGGTTTGGGGAAAAAGATGACCCTGGCTGCTGAAATTCGGACAAATTGAAAGGGGAGAGTTTTGCATATGGGAAACCCCGGATAAGCAAGGAGTTGCAGTAGCCCAAGACGAGAAAGGAAAAGGGGGAACAAGAAGTTTTGTTTTGTTTTCCTGGGTGATAAACGGACAAAATTCTGGGGGGATGTTCTTGGGTGCAGGTGACAGGAAGCGGGAAAGGGATGGGAAATTGGGGGGTAAAGGGTTTCAGATCAGATCTTTTTTCCCCCCAACAGGGGGCCTTTGCTCCCTTTAGGAAAATGGTGGTCAACTTTACAAAACAAAAATAGCAGGGTTGGGGTTGGGTTTTAGAAAGATGGGGGAAAGAAAAGAAGTTCGGGTTTTTGTAAAGGTTTAGTTTCAGATGGAAAAAGGAGGACATGATGTAAAAGAAAGGGGCCAGAACGCCCACTGGTGTTTTGTAGCAGGGCGGGAAGTAAATGTAAAGGGAGGAGGGTGTTTATTTTGTCACCCGCATAGAGATGGTACTGTAAGCCAAATCTACTGATGGTTTTTTCCAAGGGGGGCTGTTTTAAAAATTGAAAAAAAGAGGCCCCGAACTGATCCCGAGGAGTAAAAACACAAGGGAAAGGGGGAAAAATTTGAACCAGAAAATGAGACACTGAAGGGCGATCAGACAGGTAAGGGGTGAAACCAAGCGAAAACAATTGTCCGGAGGCCAATGGCGGATGCTGAGGAAAGGGGGTTGATCCAAAATGTAAAACGATGCGGGGGATCGGGAGGAAGCAGCAAGGAGAAATTTAAAACCTGAGATTTTGCTTTTTAGGAGGTTTGAGATTTTTAACTAAGGATTTTCCCAATAGAGTGTAGGTTGGGGGAAAACCCTTGATTGCAGAGGGTCAAGAAAGATTTTAGTAGAGAGATAGGGGTTTAAGGCGAGAGTTTACCAAGCTTTTCCAGGTTTTTTAGAGAGGGAAGGGGGTTAGGACGGGTTGGGTAGTTAGCAGCACAGGCGGGTCCGAGGGGGTTTTTTTAAAGGGGGTTAAATGGCGTGTTTAAAGAAAGGGAAAAAGCCCCCCCGGGAAAAGAGAGTGTTACGGGTAGCATTAAGGTAGAGGGGACAGCTGGAAAAAAGACTGGACGAGGGGGAAAGGGAATGGGGGTCAGTTGAGCGGGTGGTGGGGAAAAGCGGGACAGGGAACCCCGGGGATACTTTTTCTTCTTTTCTGGGGCCCCAAAGGGTTGAGAGTGGGTTTTGGAGG
Source organism: Phyllomedusa bahiana (assembly GCA_025379985.1). Taxonomy (NCBI): domain Eukaryota; kingdom Metazoa; phylum Chordata; class Amphibia; order Anura; family Hylidae; genus Phyllomedusa; species Phyllomedusa bahiana. Next base: position 5,339 of record JAODAL010046539.1, on the reverse strand, counting down.
ATTTTTGGGGAGGGTTTTCAATGGGTATTTCCTGGGGACATTTTTCCCCGGATTTTTTTCAATTTTCCTTTTGAAGTGATTTTCCCAGGTCTTCAGCACAGGGGGTCAGTGACTGGGGCCTAAACCCTCTAGCCTTGGGGGGATTTGGGAAGGGAGCAAACAGGCTTTTTTGGGTTTTGTTGTGTATTTGTTGAGGTTAGGGTTTTTGAAAAAATTTTGGGTTTGGGGCACTGGGGAAGGGCAGTGTGGTAACCCTGACCCTGAATTTGTTTTGGAGGACCCTGAGTTTTTTTTTTCTTTCTTTTTTTCCGTTTGATTTTTTTGTTTCTGTGTATACCCTTTTTTCTTTTAATCCAATTTAAAATTTTTGGGCCTCATTTTTTTTAATCAGCACCCTTCTGAACAGGCCCCGACGTCTCTTGAAATGTTCCTCCACGGGAAATAACATTGGGGTAGGGAACTGAGTGATTACTTTCGCTCGAAATATAGTATTCCCACTAAGTGTTTTTCTGTACACCCCTTTATTTTTTTAACTTTGGAGGTATCGGCTTGAGTTCTAATTTTTGAAAGGGGACCATAACAGTTTGTATTCATTTTTAAAGCTTTAACCAATAAATTTTAATTGGGTTGACTTTAACGATATAAAATTGGTATGGACGAAACACGCCCCCCAAAACCATCAGGTCATCTATGTACGCCCATCCCCAGAGTATTTCGGCCCAAAAAGGGTTTGGGTTTAATCAAATTTATGGAATATGCCCCCACCAGGAGACAAAAATATTTACAATAGAGGGGGAGGATGCCCGCCCCCCTTGGGGGCCCCGAAAGGGTTAAAAGTAAAAGTACCATCAAACAAAAAGAATTTTTTTGGGTTAACAGAAAATCAACCTGTCCCAAATTTAAAAATTTGAAACCCGCGTAAAATTTACTGTATTTCTTCAATGAAACTAAATGGCGGCCTCCCCCAAAGGGTTGGGGGGATTTTTGAAAAAAAACTCTCAAACATCAAAAAGAAAAGCCTTTTAAACCCCTTTGCCCTTTACTAAAAATTTTTTAAACCCCCCTTACCCCCCGGGAAAGCCATTTTTGGGCCTTTTGAAGACCCCTTTTTTTGAAATCTGTCATGGGTTCACTTATGTGAAATAATTTTTGACATTTTTAAACCTATCCATTTTAAATTCAGAAAATTGTTTTCCTCGTGACAAAATTGTGCTATAAGTTAGAAAAAATTTTTTGGCCCAAAAAAAATAAATTGTTTATTTTTTGAAAAATATAAAATAATGGTGAAAAATGGAAAAAAAATTTATCAATTTCAAATTTCAAAAATTTTTTGTTTGTAAGTCAGATATTTTTCCCCACTAAAAAATATTTTTATAACCGCATTTTACAATATTTTGCTGAAAAGTTGGCAAAAATTTTTTTTTAAATGCCCTTTTTTTTTTTTTTACGAAAATTAGGGGCTTTTTAAATTTAGTAGAAATTTTCAAAATTTTAAAAGAAAATTTGCAATATCATATTTTTAGGGCCCAGCCCCAAATTTTCTAACGTGACTTTGATTGCCCTTTTATTTTAAGATACCCCCATAATTGCCCTCATCAAAGAATTTACCCCCCTTAAAAAGTATTCAAAACACTTTAGAAATTTTTATTCCCCTTTTTAGGTGTTTAAACAGAAATTAAAGCAAGGGGAAGTGAAATTTTTAAAAAATTTCACTTTTTTGGAATTTTTTCCCAATTTTTTATGCCTTATTGACAAGAATACGGTAAATGTGATCGGGGAAAATGAAAATTTAAATTTTGTTTCCCCAATTCTCCCTTTTTCCCAGAGAATCCCATATGTGGCCCCTAGTGCATTTTTTGGGTCAAACCCAAAAACCCCCAAAATAGGAGGAGCACCTTTTGGACCCGGGGGCCCACATTTTCTTTAAAAATTTTATTTGGGGGCCCAAATTTCGGGTTTTGGGGAAAACCCAAAGGCCCAAAAAAAGTAATAAATCCCCCAAAAAAACCCCAAATTTTGGAAAAATTTACACCCCTTAGGGAAATATTTTCCGGGGTGTAGGGTATATCGACCCACAGGCGTTTCAAAAATTTTTTTTAGCTTTGGGGCTCTGAAAATAAAAAAAAAAAATTTTTTTTTTTCCAATAATCTTGGAAATTTTTTAAGCGAAAATGTTTAATTTTTACAAGGAATTTTGGGAAAAAAAAAGGGCCCCAAAATTGTGTTACCAATTTCTTTCCAATTTGGGCAAAAAAACCCTAATTGGGTGAAACTGCTTTTTGGGGCGCCATGGCAGGGGGAAAAAAGGGGGGAAGCGAAATTTGGGGCTTTTGGCGCACAGATTTTGGGTGGGGCCATGGTCGAACTGCAAAGCCCCAAAGTACTAAAACAGGTGAAACCCCCCAGAAATTCCCTCCTTTTTTGGATTCAACCCCCCTGGGATCTCCCTAAGGGTGTATTTTGCTTTTTGGGGGCCCCCCCCCCCGAAGGTTTTTTTTCCAAAAATTTTTTTTTTTTAGCATTGGGCCTGGAAATGGGGGGGGGGAAAAGGGGTTCCCCCATTTTTTTGGGTTTCCCAATTTTTACAGTTTTCCCGCCTTTAGGGAAAAATGACGGGGTTTAATTTTACTTTGGGGGTGGGTAAAATTTTACAATATAAAAATTTTTTATAAAAGTTTTTTATTTTTTTAATTATTTTTACAAAATTTAAGCATTTTTAAAAAAATTTTTTTTTTAATTTTGTCGTATTTTTGACACCCTTAGCTTTTTAAAATTTTTTGCAAAAGGGGGCCTGCTTTGGGCTTTTTTTGAAACAGATGAGTTGATGTTTTTTGATACCATTAGGGGGGAATATGTCTTTGATCACTTTTTATTAAGGTTTTTGTGAAGCATTTTAAAAAAAACAAAAAACAGAAATTTCCTGGTAGTGTTTTTTTTTTTTTTTATTTTTTTAAAGGGGTTTCACTGTGCGGTTTTAAAGACATGCAAATTTTACTCAGAGGTTGATACGATTACATCGATACCAAATTTGTAAAATTTTTTTTAATGTTTTAAGCTTTTTACACAAAAAAAAACCCATTTTTTTGAAAAGGAAAACACGTTTTTTTTTCAAAAACCGCGTCGATTGCCATAACTTTTTTTTTTTTTCGGTTTTTGGAGCTGTAAAAAGGGACTTTTTTTTGCGGGAAGAGTTTTACGTTTTTTTTTGGGAAAAATTTTGGGGGGGCAAACTTTTTATCGCTTTTTAAAACGTTTTTTTTGGGAAAGGTAAAGGGGGGAAGAAAAAACTGCCCCAAACCTAGCAGTGTTTTTTTTTTTTTTTTAAAAAGCGTTTTACCCTGCAAATAAACCGTAACAAATTAGTTTTTTAAATTTTGGGGTTTAGACGTTACCGGGGATACCCAATTTATGTAGTTTTTTTATTTTTAAAAACCAAATTTTTTTTTAAAAAAAAGTGTCTTTAAATTTTTTAAAACAATATTTATGGGATGCTATCTTTTTAATAGCCAAAAAATTTTTAATTTTTCCGTATACCCGAGCTGTGTAAAAGGAAAAAATTTTTTTTGCGGGATGAATGACGTTTTTAAAATTGGGCATCCCCTTTGATGTTGATTTTTGTTTTTTATTACTTTTTACTCCAAATTTTTTGTGCTGCGGGATTTAACCCAAAAAATCCTATTTTGGGACGTTTTTTGGGGGGGTTTTTTTTTTTCGGCGGTTCCCCCGTTTCGGGTTAATTAACATTTACAGAATTTTTTTTGGGTGGGTTGCTAAAGCACGCGGGGGATACCAAAAAATGGGTACTTTATTTAATTTTTTAAACTTTTTTTTTGAAACGGGTTTTTTTCTTTTGTAAAGGGAAAAAGGGGGATTTTCCGTGTTTTTTTTTTTATTTTTTTTTGGGTTTTTGTTGTTTTTTTTATAAAACTTTTTTTAACCCTTTTTTTTTACTTTTTACACTTTTCCCCCAGGGGGGAAATTGCATGAAAGAATCGTCAGATCGTTTTAATTTCAATTTTTAGAACAGCATAAAGTTATAGCTGTAACCCGGGCCCCCTGGCAACTGTCCCGTCACGCTGCCCACAATGCATTGTGGGCCGTGACGTCAAAGAAAAACCCGGGTGCTGTTCCCTTCCCGCGTCCGGGTGTTGGTAGGAGAATTTAAATACCGGCGCTCAGCGCGTTTTACTGCGCCGAGAACGGGGGCAGCAGGGGCCACTCCCGCCGCCCGCAGCCGGGTGGGCCCCCACCACGATGTCGCGACATCGGGGGGTTTAAACCCCCCCCGGCCGGAGCTCACTCCCGGCCGTGGGGGGTGGGCAAAGAAAGCAGCGGTAATATACCGCGGGGTTTCCCTGCCCCGTTTTGGTGGCTCCCCCTTTTTGAAAACGCGCAAGATCGCCGGACGTACTCATACGGCAATTTTTCGGGGGGAAACCCCTAACCCCACATTGGCCGTATTGGGTTCGACAAAAATCGGGAAGGGGTTTAAAAATTTTATTACCGCTGCACTACCTTTAGGAAACCAGGGCATCTTTTGTTTCTAAAAGGTTTTTAAAAATTGAACCACCCATGTACTGAGTCTTTTTATTGATGGGTCTGGGTTTTCCCCAAATAAAAAGGACGCAGGGTGGGAGGAAAAAAATCCTTGTGTATTTTTGGTCCCCGTAAAAAAAACCCGGGGACGGGGGGTTTTTTATTTCCCCCAAATTTTTCCCTTTTTTTAAACTGTAATTAAAACCTAAAATTTGGGCCTTCATCCAAAGTTTTTGTAAGGGGGTTTTGGGGGATTTGCTGGACCACTGTAGCGTTTGGGAAAAGCCACGTCAAGGAACGGATTCTAAATAGCCCCCCCTTTTTACCAAAGCCCGCCGCAAAAACGGGGTGGGCTTGCTGCGGGGTGAGGGTACCAGGTCTTAACCCCTGACTGATTGCTAGCGTTTGGGGTGCCCCCCGGGAGTGCGTTGGGACAGAGTCCCTTTAAACCGGAGGGGTAGTCGGGGGCAGGAGAAGGTCAGGGCAGGCCCCAGAGGTTTTTGGGGGCAGAGCAGGCAGAACCGGGCAGGGGGGCGCAAACAGGCAAAGGGCAGGAACTTTGCAAACGGACTGGTACACGGGGGATCAGAACAGACTCTTTAAAAACTCTCAAAAATAACTAGACGCACCCCCAAAAAAAAATGGAAGGTGTGGGTTTTTGGGGGTTAAACCCTTTTGTGGCCCGCGCCCAGGGAATAGCCAATTTCTGGGGCGCTGGCCCTTTAAAAACCTTGGGCCAGCCCTCGGGGCCCCGCGCCTAGGGACACGGGGACCCCGCGCGGGGGCCGGAACCCGACAGGGGG
>JAODAL010046538.1:0-30834 GCA_025379985.1 Phyllomedusa bahiana | reverse complement strand
GAGTAGAACAGTGAACTTTGGAGAGGTCCCATCTGAGGGTTTGCAGATAAGTTTTAAAGGTACCAGTGACACCCTAAATGCATTTAAACCCTCCCTTCTGTAAAGATATATACACAATACCACTTGGGAATATGGGAGTTTGTTTGCTGAAGAAAATAAGACTATATGTGCTAAATTCCCAGGAAATCTCCCATGTAATGAAGACTCAGGTTACATACCTGGGAGTACCACCGGCGGGTATTATAGCCCATTGGCCAAATAACTGGGTGGTGTATGTTGAAAAATATGACAATCCTTGTGGATTTAGCACACCTGCTGGTGTTACAACACTCCTGAAGTTTATTGGATATGTGGATACAAGGCACTGAAGTTGTTGCCTGTAGGGGTTAGAGGATCCTGCACATTGACCCGATTGACCTCAGCTACATTTATCATACGAGGGGAGTACATTAAAGATTTCCCTTACCCGCCGATCATGTTATACAAGAGACAATAAACCAAGACCATTTTCATGCATTTTCAAAACACTGAAAAATCTGCCGGTAAAGCTATGCTGTGTAGACATTGCCTAAGGGTTAATTATGTTTTTCTATGATATCATTTACACATATGATTTACATTTAACTCCTGACAACCAGTTTATATTATCCTATTTGTTTCTATACAAAATATTTATACAATTATCTGTATTGATCAAGGTCGAGGTCAACCGAAATGTTGCAGCTTCCTGACACTTATGCTGCAGGTTCTATGGACCATTGACTTCTGATTATCCACAGAGAGAATCCTATTTTCGTCGGAAGTATTCTGTGGATATCTTCTATACACTGTGCTCAGCACACCTGACCGGCCGATCCGGGTATAGGTGGTCTTGTGCACATTCTCCCCTCTGCCCTAACCTGTGCACTCTCACACAGGCAGCAGCGCAGTGCTGGGAGCAGGGCCGCTGACACTCCAGCAGGGAGGGGGTGACAACACAGAGGAGAAGCAGTGTGCACACAGCAGCTCTGCAGTCAGTGGCTGCTTCAGACAGGCACCCAGGGAGTGGTGAGAGCTCTGAATGGGATTACTAGCTAGTGGAATGCAGTCCTGACCGTGGCCAGACCACCCTACCCTGCGGGGCCGGCTGCTGATAGGAGGAGATATGTGGGCCAATGCAGAAGAGGATGCTACAGGCCAATCACATCGCGCCTAACATCGTCCTGTGTGAGCAGCAGCTTACGCTGCACAGAATTCCCGACCGGGCAGCAGCCGAGGATGTCAGTGACTCAGGAATTGGGGCAGATTGATGTTTTGTACCAGAATTCCCTTTGTGTGTGTGACTATTACTGCACTGTCTCTGGCTGGAAAGAGGAGCCCGCCCGGGTGTCACATCTGCAGGGAGCTGAGCGTGCAGCTGTGGACGTGCGCACTGTAATAGGTATGTGGCCAGCATCTCATCCCAGTCATTGGCATGCATTATTTATCACAATGCTCCTTCTCTGCACCTTCTGATCACATGGAGTAGCATGCAGGCTGAGGGATGGGGGCATTGCCCCCTAATCCTGCACCAAGTCATGATTGTTCATGTAGAAACTGGTGGCCATCCGATTAGAAATCTGGAACAGATCAGATATCAGGTAACAGCAATAGATCTCATCCCTGATGTTCCTGCTGCAAAGAAAGCCTTCAAAATCCACGACAGTGATTGTTACCATCTGTTCCTCACATTGACTCCTAGTGTAATGCAGAATGGATACAGTGGTATAAACATTATATGACGACCATGGCAGGTTAATACCATCCTATGGGGAATAGAGCTCTGGGCTGCGGGAGTCTCACTTTCCTTGTGTTGGACTCCACCAGAAGACGTAATGAAGGGCTTTTCCCACCAAATCTTACATGACGTGGATGGGACGGCACATTTCACAACTAATCTTATTCAGTGGAGCACAAGAAAAGATGTGCTACCTGGCTTATTCTTAGGAGTGAAGGGGGTGCAAGCAGGAACCCCCACTGAGGCCTTTCTACCAGTCTTAAAACAATTTGTTGGCAAATGATACTCAGATGTTAAGCAATGGTTTACATGCTAGTGACTGAAGTGCTGCTGTCATGAAACCAGACCTGCAGAAATTGTGGAATCCAACTTTTTAACCATTTGAAATGATAAATCTATTTGTTTACCTATGATTTCCTTGAGCTTACTGATATTGGCTTGCCAGTGCTTTCAGTTTACTGCTCTGTGGCCTGAGTTTGAATTTAACAAGGCCAACATTGGCGCCGAGTTTGTAGGGAGCCTCCTGCGTATGGACAAACTGTGGCAAACTTACTATGGTAAATGCAGAACAAAAACTGGGGGTCTGCCAGATTTATTGTGTTCTAGAAAAATGACAGTAAGGCTAAGTGGTGTCCACTATGTGCCACATGTATTCACTGTGTGCGACACAAGGATGTCACAAGCTTCAACTGTTGAAGCCCAGGATATTTTTGGGCTTCGACCATATTCACACAGTGTTCTTTTCATGTGTTTTTTGACTTTGAGTTAAAACTGTCTGTATACGGTATCCTCTATGGCGTGTTGCTAAATGCATTAGTGGCCTGTCACTTATTCATGTATTTTCTGAGTGTATACATCATGGAAAATACATCAGGATGTCCCAGGAATGTGGTCCAATTCAGGTATGTCTTGGCCACTTGCTATGCAACCTATTTTTCTGTCAGGAGTTAGTTAAAAGTCCTAATAAGTGATTGACCGCTGTCTCTGGATGTATAATTTGATAGAGAAGGCTATCAATCATTGATTGCACTGAGCAGTGATTTTGATTAAATAAACGCCATGTTATAGGAGTTTTAGCTTCTATATATTAAAAGGGTTGTCCACCTTTGAGAATGTTCTAAAATAACAAAACAAACAGTACTCACCATTCCAATAGCCAGGGATCCATAGAGACGCCAACTGGCGCTTTTCTTTGTTTACTGATGTTGCACTTGACCACTGTAACCCATCAACGTACCACTGACACCATGGCTCCCATGTGCTGTTCAGACTTACACTTTCTTTGCATGCAAACAATGTACTCAACTCTACAAGGACAGACAAGTAGAATCGATTATAGGCTTAGAAATCTCAACACTTGGGCGGCCACCAATCAAAACTTTTGAAAACTCACATGTCAAAGGTTTTTTTAAAAAAACGTTGTAAACCTAAAATTTTATTATAAAATAATAATATTCAGCCACGGTGCTCCTGTTAGGCTATGGCTACACTGCATCGGACAAAAAACGACCGAAAGCTGTCGTTTTTTTTCCGATGCAGGGCCGCGTTTTTTTCACGTTTTGTCGCTTCTCGTTTTTTTTATGTCGCCCATATAATTGTATTGTATGGGAAGACGGCAAGAAAACAAAAAGCATCGGTGTATTATACAACATGTTGTATAAGACACCGGCGCCAGAAGACGATCGTAGAAAAGACGAGCTGTGGAGACTGCAGTCTATGGAGCTGTAAAACGATCGTATTTTCGGTGCTTTTCAAATCCTAAAAGTGACGAAAATACGATCATAAAGTTATGCAGTGTAGATACAGTCTTACTGTCACAGCCCACCAGAAATTATAGCCTCAGCACTCCAAGCACAAACCACCTCTAACATCTGTACTGCAGGGTGAAATCTATTAGGAGCAGAAGGAAACAAAGGCATTCTTTCTCTGTGGCTGATACTGCCCCCTGCTGGCAATCATTGTATATGTGGTACAGTGGTCCCTTAGGTGACAATGGCCTCAGGATACAATATTTTCAATATACCTTGGTCTTTCTTAGGATATTATACAGTGGGGAAAAGAAATATTTGATACACTGGTTATTTTGCAAGTTTTCCCACCTACAAATAATGGAGAGGTCTGTAATCAACTGAGAGAGACATAATCTAATAATAAAATCCAGAAAATCACATTGTATGATTTTTAAATAATTAGCATTTTATTGCATGAAATAAGTACAAATAAGATACAATAGAAAAACAGAACTTAATATTTGGTACATAAACCTTTGTTTGCAATTACAGAGGTCAGACATTTCTCGTAGATTTATGATTGGGTTCAGGTCTGTAGACTGCCTAGGCCACTTCAGGACGTAGAAATGCTTCTTAAGCTATGTTCACACGGCTTAAAATGGGCCGTATTTCGGTCCATAATTACGCGCCGAAGTGCGCAAATTACGGGCCGAAAACGGCCCATTCATTACGGTAATTCACAGTTCTAATAGAGAACTATGGATTACGTCCCCTCTCCCCGCCCGGCGAAGCCACCGGGCGGGGAGATAATTGACATGTGATTACTAGCGGCGTATACGCGGCCGCTGGCAATTCAAGTCTATGCTCAGTCCCCCCGCTCCCCCGCGCCCACGGTCACACGGCGTAATTGCGGGGCGTAATTACGCCCTGCAAATACACCGTGTGAACATAGCCTTACAGAGCAGCTCCTTGGTTGCCCTGGATGTCTGTTTCAGGTCATTGTCATAGAAGACCCAGCCACGACCCATCTTCAATGGCCAATCTCGCAATACATTGCCCCATCTATCCTCACTTCAATTCGGTGCATAAAAGCATCCCCAAAGTTTGATGTTTCCATCCCCATGCTTCATGGTTGTGACAGTGTTCTTGGGGTTGTACTCAGCCTTCTTCCTCCAAACACGGTGAGTGGAGTTCATACTGGAAAGTTCTATTTTGGCCTCATCTGACCACATGACCTTCTCTTATGCCTCCTATGGATCATCAAGATGGTCATTGGCAAGCTTCAAAGGGGCCTGCACATGTGCTGGCGTGAGCAGGGGGTTCTTGCGTGCCCTGCAGGATTTTAATCCATAATGACGTAATGTGTTACTAACAGTAATATTTGAGACTGTGGTCCCAGCTCTATTCAGGTCATTGACCAGGTCATCCAATGTAGTTCTGTGCTGATTCCTGACCTTTCTCTGAATCATCCTTACCCTACGAGGCGAGATCTTGCATGGAGCCCCAGACCGAGGAAGATTGGCAATCATCTTGTGTTTCTTCCATTTTTTAATAATTACGCCAACAGTTGTTGCTTTCTCACCGAGTTGCTTGCCTGTTGTCCAATAGCTCATCCCAACCTTGTGTAAGTCTACAATTTTGTCCCTGGTGTCCTTAGACATCTCTTTGGTCTTTGTCATGGTGGAGATGTTGGAGTGTGATCGATTAAGTGTGTGGACAGGTGTCTTTTATACAGGTAATGAGTTCATACAGGTGCAATTAATACAGGTAATGAGTGTAGAGTTGGAGGGCTTCTTAAAGAAAAACTAACAGGTCTGTGAGAGTCAGAATTCTTGCTGGTTGGTAGGTGATCAAATAGTTATTTGATGTAATAAAATGCAAATTCATTATTTAAAAATCATACCATGTGATTTTCTGGATTTTTTTAGATTCTGTCTCTCACAGTTGAAGTGTACCAATGATAAAAATTACAGGCTTTTCTATTCTTTGTAGGTGGGAAAAAAAATCGCCTTTGTATCAGATACTTATTTTCTCCGTTATATGTTGAAGCCAGGCTCAAAATACCAGGTAAGAAACACTGCCAATCTGCAGCGCCTCTCTTCAATACAACGCGGTTCTACATTTCCTGTCCTGTACATGTGCAGGATGAGCGGCTTCTTTGGGCACTAGGTAAGGGTGGTATTATTTTCTCTTAATCTGTTACATTTTGTAACACAGATGACACAAAGCTTCTGTCCTCAAAATAGCAATCGGTTAAGTTACAGTGGGTTGAGAAAGTATTCATACCTCTTGAACTTTTCCTCATTTTTAAACATTACAGCCACTAACTTTATTTTATTTATATTTTATGTGATAGAGCAACACAAATAAGCAAGTATTTGTGAAGTGTAAGGCCATGTTCACACTGCACGGGTTTTCGGTGCCGTTTTTTGCTCTAGGAAACAAACCCCCCCCCCCCCCTTGTGGGGAATTACGGTTAACTGCCTTTTGCGGGATGGTTTAGGGGAGAGGGAGCAGACGCCAAGCAGAAAAGCCGCACCCCCCCCCAGCCCCCCCCCCCCCCAACCCGCCCCACCCCCCCCCCAAAACCCCCCCCCCCCCCCGGGGGGCCCTTTGGGGGGCCCAAAACAGGACTACGGCCCAAAACCCCATATTTTTCCCTGGAAGGCCCTAAGGATGAAAGGGGTCGTAATAGAGGGGCATTTTTTAAGTTGAAATTGTATGTAAGTTGGTACAGATATATTTATCAAATGTAACTCCATCAATTTTTTTCCAGTTTTGGATAGTGCAGGGAACAGTTTTTACATTTGTTTTGCTGTCTCTGCTCTTGTTTAGAAGAATTCACCTCACTTGCTACATCTCATGTACTGCTGTGTCATGCTGGCACTTGGTTATTAGTCTCCGTTTGTAAGTAGGGGATGGATTTAAGTAGGAATGTTATGCGTGTGTATATATATAAATATATATATACATACACACACATACAGAAAAGGAAATAATTATTTGATCCCTTGCTGACTGTGTAAGTTTGCCCACTGACAAAGATATGAACATCCCATAATTATAAGGGTAGGTTAATTTTAATATTGAGAGATAGAATATCCAAAATAAAATCCAGAAAATCTCATTGTATAAATTATATAAATGTATTTGAATTTTTCAGTGAGAAATAAGTATTTGATCCCCCTGGCAAACAAGACGTAATACTTGGTGGCTAAACCCTTGTTGGCGAGCACAGCAGTCAGACGGTTTTTGGAGTTGATGATGAGGTTTGCACATGTCAGGATGAATTTTGGTCCACTCTTTTTTTGCAGATCATTTCTAAATCATTAAGATTTTGAGGCTGTTGCTTGGCAACTTGGAGCTTCAACTCCCTCCATAAGTTTTCTAATGGAATTAACGTCTGGAGACTGGCTAGGCCACTCCCTAACCTTAATGTGCTTCTTTTTGAGCCACTCCTATGTTGCCTTGGCTGTATGTTTTGGATCATTGTCTTGCTGGAAGTCCCACCCATGACCCATATTTAATGTCCCGGTGGAGGGAAGAAGGTTGTCGCTCAGGGATTTTACGGGACATGGCTCCATCCATTATCCCATTGATGTAAAGTAGTCCTGTGCCCTTAGCAGAGAAACACCCCCCAAACATACTGTTTCCACCTCCATGCTTGATAGTGGCGATGGTGTTCTTTGGGTCATAGGCAGCCAATTCAGGGCTGTGGAGTCGGAGTCGTGGATTCGGAGTCGGTTCCTATTTTGCAGGAGGCGGAGTTGTCATAAAATGATTATTTGATTAAATAAACGCCATGTTATAGGAGTTTTAGCTTCTATATATTAAAAGGGTTGTCCACCTTTGAGAATGTTCTAAAATAACAAAACAAACAGTACTCACCATTCCAATTGCCAGGGATCCATAGAGACTCCAACTGGCGCTTTTTATTTGTTTACTGGTGTTGGCACTTGACCACTGTAACCCATCCATGACCTTAGTGGTCATGTTCCGTACCACTGACACCATGGCTCACATGTGCTGTTCAGACTTACACTTTCTTTGCATGCAAACAATGTACTCAACTCTACAAGGACAGAAAAGTAGAATCGATTATAGGCTTAGAAATCTCAACACTTGGGCGGCCACCAATCAAAACTTTTGAAAACTCACGTCAAAATTATTATTTTTTTTTTAAATTTTGTAAACCTAAAATGTTATTATAAAATGATAATATTGTCAGCCACGGTGCCCCTATTAGACTATAGCTACAGTGCATCGGACAAAAAATGGCCGAAAGCGGCCGTTTTTTTTCCGATGCAGGACCGCGTTTTTTTTCATGTTTTGTGCAAAAAACACAGTCTCTTTTCGCTCATATAATTATGTCGTATGGGAAGACGCCAACAAAACTAAAAGCACTGGCGTATTATACAACATGTTAATCTTGTTAAAATCTGACACGTCACTTTATGTGAAAATAACTTTTTGACACTTACTTTACCTATCCAAGTGATTCAGAAATAGTTTTCTAGTGAAACATTGCGCTTTAAGTTATTAATACATTTTGGTCCATACAATCCTTGTTTATTTGTGAAAAATATCTAAATATCATGAAAATTTGCAATTTTAAAAGTTCAAAAATTTCTGCGTGTAAGACAGATAGTAATTCCACTAAAAATAGTTTATAATTAGCATCTACCATATGTCTACTGTAGGTTGGCATCATTTTTTTAATTTTTTTTTTTACAACATTAGGCGGCTTAGAAATTTAGTAGTTATTTTTCACATTTTCAAGAAAATTTGCTACACAGATTGTTTTTAGGGTCCAGTCCAGTTCTGAGGTGGCTTTTAGGGGTCTGTATGTTAGCTATCCCCATAAATAACTCCATGTAAGAAAGTAGACCCCTTAAAGTATTTAAAAAAGCATTTAGGAAGCTTGTTAACCCATTAGATATTTCACAGAAATTAAAGCAAAGTGGAGATGAAATTTCAAAATTTCACTTTTTTTTGCAGATTTTCAATTTTTATCCATTATTCACTGAAACACAGTATATGTGACAGTAGAAATGCAACTCAACATCAATTCTCCAGTTGTGGCCGTAGTGCGCTATTTAACTCAACCACAAGCCCCAGAATAGGAGGAGCACCTACCGGACTTTGGTGTCTCATTTTCATTACGATTTTATTTAGGCGCCATTTCAGGTTTGCGGATGCCCTAATGGGCTAAAACTTAATAGACTCCCCTAAAAAGACCATGTTGGAAATTACACCCCTTGAGGAATATATCTGGGGGTGCAGTGAGTATATCGACCCCACAGGTGTTTCACAAATTTTTTTAGCGTTAGGCTAAGAAAATGAAAAATATTTTTTCCAAATTTTGAAATTTAAGCTGAAAATGTTAATTTTTACACGGAATCCTGGGGAAAAAAAACACCCCAAATTGTGTTACGCAATTTCTTCCAAGTTCGGCAATACCTTACATGTGGGTCTAAACTGCTGTTTGGGCGCATGGCAGGGGGGTACAAGGGAGGGAGCGCTATTTGGCTTTTCGAACGCAGATTTTGGTGGGGCCATGTCGCATTTGCAAAGCCCCAAAAGTACCAGAACAGGTGAAACCTTCAGAAGTTGCCCCATTTTGGATTCAACGACACTAATGGATCTCATTTAGGGGTGTATTGTGCATTTTGGGTGCACAGGAGTTCCATATTTTTTTTTAGTGTTGGGCCATGAAAATAGGGGAAAAAAACGCAGTTCTGCCATTGTTTTTCGGGCTTCGTTTTTACAGCGTTCGCAGTACGGGATAAATGACAGGATAACTTAACTATGTGGTTCGGTACAATTGCAATGATTTAAATTTTATAAAGTTTTTTATGTTTTTTACTTTTCACAATAGAAATTAGTTAATAAATAAATAGCATTTTATATTGTCATAGTTCTGGACAGCATAACTTTTTTTTTTTTTCTGTATATGGAGCTGTTATGGGTTTTGCTTTTTGTGGGATGAGTTGGATGTTTTTTTGGATACCATTATGGGGTGTATGAACTTGATCACTTTTTTTAAAGGTTTTTGTGTGAGGAATTTTGAACAAATTATCAGCAATCATCGTAGTGTTTTTTATTTTTTTTTTTTACAGAGGTTTACCGTTGCGGTTTATAGTGACATCTTAGCTTTACAGAAGGTCGATACGATATAAGCGCTACCAATTTGTGTATTTTTTTTTTATATGTTTTACAGAATCTTTTACACATTAAAAAATACTTTTATTAAAAAGAAAACATCGCCATTGTATGTGAGCCTATAACTTTTTTTATTTTTTCTGAGCGTGTAGGGGCTTTTTTTTTTTTGAGGATGAGGTGGATGTTTTTATTGGTATCATTTTTGGGGGGGACAAACTTAAATCATCATTCTAAAATACTATTCTGCTTTATGATCGCTTTTTTAAATCAGTTTTTTGGAAGGCAGGGTGAAGAATAATACTGCAATCCTAGTAGTGTTTTTTATTTTTAATAGCCGCTCACATGAGTATCTGTGACAAGTTAGTTTTTTCTCTGTGGGTTGAGACGATTACGGCGTTCCCAGTTTATTTATTTTTTTTTAGTGGAAGCACTTTTTTTTTTTTTAAGTGTTTTTATGGTGGTTAATAACTATATCTTATGATCGTATTCTGATTGCCAATACACTTTTTATTTTTTCCATTACAGAGTGTGCAAGACTTTTTTTTTGTGGGATGAAACTGACATTTTAATCGGCAACCTCTTTGGTGTTTGTTACAGTTTTGATGACTTTTTATTCCATTTTATATGATGCGAGATTGGTTACAAAATTGCAAATTCTGTTGATACTCGTTTCTTTTTTTTTTTTTACGGTGTTCACCATACGGGTTCATTAACATGTCATATTTATAGGGTGGGTCGTTACACACGCGGCAATACCAAATATGGGTACTTTATTTGTTTTTGATCTTTTTTAGGTGTTTTACTTTTTTCCACTTTTCCCCAGAGGGGAATTGTGCAGAGTGATATTCTATCACTCATGCCAGAGGAGACCTGCCACACAGCAATACTGCGTGTATGATCTCCATGGTTGTATGTCAATCACCATGCCACATTGCTTTGTGGGCATAGGTGACGCCACGGAACTACCAGGATAGCTTTAAGAAAAGCTTCCGGGGGCAGTCGGGTAAGGATACCTTCGAGGTGTCTCCGCTGTTCAGTGCGCGTGGCAGGAAAGGTGGGGCTCGTTCCTCTTGCCTGCGCGTCGATGTCGCGGACATGATTGCACGACAATCGAATGCGTTAATCACCGTGACCGGTGCTCACTACGCGCCTGGGGATTGTGGCCATGATGCAGCGGTAATTATTCTGGGGTCCAGGCCGCGATCTTGCGAGCACGGCTTGTGGGCTACGCAAGATTGCCATGCGTACCATACGTCCAAGTTGCAGGATACCCTAACCGACCTTTGACGTATGGGTACGTCAAATGTCAGTAAGGGGTTAATGCAGGTAACAAGTTGAATAGGAGAGTCTAATTGGTCTGTAAGAGCTCTTAATGATTAGTAGGGGATCAAATACTTATTTCTCTCAGAAAAATGCATAATTAATTTATTTACTTTTATTCAATTGTAATTTTCTGGATATTATTTTGGATAGTTATCTCTTAATGTTAAATATTAACCTACCCTTAAAATTTCTGTTTATGTTATTCTAAAACCTGCTGAGTCATTTCTTTGTATGGAACAACCTACTATAATGTCTGTTGTTGTGTATGTCTCTTTCAGCTTGGCACATATAGAGGCTGGAATTTTTGGTCAATCTCCATTGCAAAATAACTCTACCTCAGTCAGATTGGTTTGCAAAAGGTTTATGAACAGCAATTTTCAAGTCCTGGCACAGATTTTCATTGGGATTTAGGTCTAGACTATGGCTGGGCTATTTTAACCCATGAATATGGTTTGATGTATACAATTCCACTGTATCTTTGGCTGTATGCTTTGGGTCGTTGTCCTGCTGGAAGGTTAAGCTATGCCCCAATCTCAAGTCTTCTGCAGTCTCTAACAGGTTTTCCTCCAGGATTGCCCTGTATTTAGCTGTATGTGGCATGATTCTGCTACTGCCATGCTTCATGGTGGGGGGGGGGGGACAATAAGGTGTTCAGGGTGTTTATGTGACAGTGTTGGCTTTTACCCACACAAGTGTTTCGATTTTAGGCCAAAAAGTAAAATTTTGGCCTTATTTGACCAGAGCACCTTCTTCCACGTTTGCAGTTTCTCCTACATATGCACACTGCAAACAGGACCACTTGTGGCTTTTTTGTGCTACTTTTCCATAAAGGCCAGATTTGTGATGTACATGACTAATAGTTGTCCTGTGGATAGACTCTCCCACCTGAGCTATGGATGTCTGCAGCTGTTACGATTAAGAGCCAAGGAACCGTCTCGAAACGCGTAAATTTGTAGCAATGTATTTTTAAATTGTTTTTAATGCTTCCTATAGAATGCGTTTTTTTATCTTTAAACTTATAACTGGTGTTTGAGTGCTGGGAAAAAATATTTTGCTTATTCAAGTCTGTGTGTGGATGTCTACAGCCGGGTTGTCTGTTTCGTGCACCGTGTGTGGTTGGGAAATGTTCTTGCTGAACCTCCATGCCTGGATCCCTGGTGAGCGTCTATATATTTTTCTTTTGTATTAGCCCATTAGGTTGGTTGTTATTTGTTACCCACATAGGTAGGATCTTCGGTCCCTATTAAGTAGATAGGATAGTTATATAGGACTCCCAACAAGTTAATATATATTGTCCATGAATATGTAGATTATATACCTGGTAGTAGTTATTTGAACCTGTTGTAGCAGGTATCTGCCTCGTGGAGCCAGGTTAGCTGCCTCTCTAGCCAAGGTAGCTGCACTCCTCTAGCAGATGCTGCTCTCCTCTAGCAAGTAGTAGCCCTCGTATAGCCAGGTAGTAGACCTTATAATCAGGTAGCTCCCCCCCTCTAGCTGGTTGTGCCCCTTATAGCCAGTGGTATAAGTGCCCCTTATAGCCAGGTAGTGGCCCTATAGCCCAGTAGTGGCTGTTTACCGCCAGGTAGATGAACCACTTCATAGCCTGGTAGTGCCCCTACAGCCAGGTAGTGCCCCCTACCTGCCTGGTAGTGTCCCTACAGCTGATAGTGCCCACTTGTAGCCAGGTGATGGCCCCCTTTTGCCAGGTAGATGGCCCATTATAGCCAGGTTAGTGCCTCTTATTAGCAGGTAGATGCTATATAAACAGGAGTAGCCCACCTATAGCCAGGTAGATGCCCCTTTAGCTCAATAAAATAAATTAATAAAAGTACTTGATCATCAGGTTCTTGCACAGATGTCCAGGGCCTTTAGTGGTGACGCTGTGCCAGAGCAGCTTGGAGATCTCAGCTGGCCGACCGAGGAGATCCAGCATCGCAGGGGGTGTGAATACAGCTGTGTGTCACATCCCCTACGACGCTGCTGTGTTTGTACAGCGCTCACCAAGCACTGTACATACATGGAAGAAAGCAGGAGGGGAACGGTGAACTGAGTGTGCAGCTGCTGACTGACTCTGCACGGCCATTGTAAAGCGGCCGTACAAAGTCAGAGGCTGATCACCAGGCGAGAGTACGCGATGCCCGCTATGGTTGAGCGGAGCCAGCCATAAGAACGGCCACTGGTAGCGCTGAGCAGGTCATTGACGTACTCAAACGCTGCGATCATTTAAAGAACCCCTGCTGCCGATGTACATGTTTTTATTTAATTTTTTGTGTTTTACTTTTTTTTACTTTTTCACATCTTTTTTATTGTCGCTATTAGGAATTTGTATAAGTGATCTTCAGATCACTGTTACAATGCATAGCAGTACTGCCAATCACTGCCTCCGGGAAGGCAGGGAGGAAAAAAACCAAAGAGCTATATTATTATGATCGGCTCTCAGGGAGGGGTCAACAAACCTGTGAAGCCTTCATAAAACAGCTGTAGTTCTAGTGAAAATAAATTACATACAGATATACTCTATTGTACTGGTGTAGCAGCAGATTAAATTGTTGAATTTTTTTTATTCTATGCTACTTACTGCCATGTCTACACTGCACAGAAAAAAGTCAGTTTTTTTCAACGTTTTACGTTTTGTAAAAACGCTTGGAAGGAATAAAACGTCCTGTATTCATCGCCCTTAGATTCTTATTATAAAAACCCTCCTGCTGTCTCATCTGTGCTTCCTTTTTTTTGCTCTTTTTTTTACTGGTCGTTATTTGCAAAACATGTTCTAAAAAACGGCAGAGAGCGGGCTGAAAATTTTATTACAGGAGTTTTGGAAAGCGGGCGTGAGTCTTTTGGCGCTTTTTTTTGCCGCAAATTTTTCAATGATGAACCCTAAACTGGAAGACCCAAAGTCCCACATATAGTGGGTGTATAATAAGTTTTAACCTGATCATATAATTTGATTACATAGTGTCTGAGGTAGCTGTGTCCTTTTGTGTCCCTTTTGTAATAAAATGATTCAAGTAGTGGCTTGCTATCGTTTTTTTGTGCAATTCATATATTTTTCGCCTATTATAATTACGTTTTTTATGGATTTTTGCGTCAGAATCCATTTTTTTGTGGATTTGGTGATTAATATCCTTTTCTTACAATATTGTGGCAGCTATTTATGTTATCTCGCTTCTGACGCCAAATATATTTTTTTAAAGTGATTTTGGCACTTATAAGTTATCTGCTTTGACGCTTAAAAATAAGTTGTTTTTTTTTACGGATTTTGGCGCCAGAATCCGTTTCTTACGGTTTTTCGCGCTAATAACGTTATCTCGCTTCTAACGCAAAAAATACTTTTTTTTCGGATTTTGGCGCCAGAATCCGTTTTTTTACGGAGCTTGGTGTTAAAATCCTTTTCTTAACATATTTTGGCACTAATAAAGTCATCTCGCTTCTGACGCCGAAAATACGTTTTTTACAGATTTTGACGCAAGAATCCATTTTTTTTAGGATTTTGGCAAAAAATACTTTTCTTTACAGATTTTGGCGCTAATAAATTTATATAGCTTCTGATGCAAAAAATACGTTTTTTTTACGGATTTTGGCGGCAGAATCCATTTTTTACGGAGTTTGGTGCTAAAATCCTTTTCTTATCTTTATTAGCGCCAGAACATGTTAAGAAACATATTCTAGCGGTAAAATATGTAAAAAAAACCCCGTATTTTTGCCGTCAGAAACGAGATAACTTTAATAGCGCCAAAATATGATAAGAGATGGATTTTATTGCCATAAATCATAAAAATATAATATAAAAGGATTTTGCCGACATATCACCTTAAAATACCACATTATTTTTTTAGCGTCAGATGCGGATAACTTTTGTTAGCGTTACAATCCGTTAAAAATACGGATTTTAGCACCTAAATTAGTTAAAAAAAGGTCTTACTGCCATATCTATAAAAAATACATATATGTTGGCGACAATACCGAAGATATCTTTATAGCGCCCAAAATCATTAAAACGACTTCAAGAGTCTTAAAATGCAAAGTGGTGCTTTGTTTACCTTTTGTTAGGGTGGAAGGTACATCCAATGGCTTTATTTAGCATACATTTAAAAATTGGCTTGAAGACAAGCAATAAATAGCTTGTAAAAATGGTGCAATAAAGGCGCCATTAAACACAATTAGTGGCAAAATATTGCCGTTTTTTAATGACTGCTTTTGCAGGCAGTGAACAGAAACTCCAGTTTCGATGTAACGTTTTTAGTAATTCGTTTTGGTCGTTTTTTGTCCACTGCAGTGTAGACATAGCCGTAGACAACAGATTTTTAACCTAGCTGGTTTCTTGTTAAATTACTAGAAGTTTTTTTTTTTTCATTTAAGGGGTTGTATCTATTATTTCTTATTGGTAAATATTTATGTTGAGTAAGGTTAAATCTAATTTTGCATATAAAAATCTACTACCGATGGGCCCATGTTTGATACAAACACCATCCCAAGTGATCTGTTACATTGTAGAAATATATTCAGTGAATCTATAAGAATATATTAGAAAGCTCCATTTATCGTAGTTCCCGAATACAGTGTAAGTGCATGTTCACACGGTGTATTGCGATTCATACTGTACATGCCGCAATACGTCAGGTGTTTTAGAAGTACGCGGTGGCCATTCACTATCATTATCAGCGGCACGTAAGCCATGTAAGACATCTCGCTTCTCTTCTCCGGCGGTTCAATACGCGCGCTTGTACGCCGAGGTGTGGAGCAATTCATTAAGCTCTGTTATGGAGCTCTTTCTATGAGAGCTATGAATTACCGTAATTGCGGGGTACATTTCGGGCATATTGAAGTGCAAATACGCGCCGAAATGCGCCCTTCAATTACGCTGTGTGAACATACCCTAAGAATTCTGCCTTAGGAATTGTGATAAGAGAAGCTTTGTCCACCAGTTTAATCTTCTCCACTACAAGTGCCGCTGCTCCAAACATCCCCACCGGCCTCCGCAGTCTCATGCTGTACACCAATACACCGGCAAATAGTTTGCTGCAGTCAAGTAGACAAGGCCTGCGGGGCTGGAAGCGGTGTGCTATTAAACTAGTAACTATAGCTTCTTCTGTTATTTTATCACTATTCTTAGTGGTGGGTAAATTTTCCCCTGGATGTAAAGGTGGTCGGGAGTTAAACCAAGGCCTCAAGTCCAGCCATTGTACTGCATTGATCACATCCTGGCTCCAGCAGAAGTGCAGTAATTGTACTGTCATGGTCCGTGCCATGTTCCTGTCCTTACGCTGCGGTCTCTGCTTGCGAAGCAGTCGTACCTATGTTTCCTATCGCAGAGTCTCTGTGAGGCTCCTGTAGATGCTGCTTACTCAACCTGTGATTGCTGTGGGCTTTTCTCTTGCTGGCCGTGCTGCTCCTCCATCTTGGCTGGTTGCCCTATTCCTTGTAGCTCTTTAGAGGGCTGGTGGTCCACATTTCCCTTCCTTTATTCCCCAGTGTGCAAGCGGGGGTTGGGCCCCTCCCATTTGCCAATCCATTACCTGTGGGTTTTATTGCCTGTTTCCTCACATCCATGGATGATCCTTGTTGTGTCATGTTGTCTCTTGGTTGTAGTCTGTTTGTTCCTGGGTATTGTTTTCTTGTTGGTGGCCTTAGTGGTATCCTCTATGTTGTTTTCCATGTGTCTGTCTGCACCTTTGTCTCTGAGCTTCTTTGCATTGTTATATTGCCGTAGATCCTAGCTTGTTTCTGGGGGCTTGTCCCTTGTTTCCATGTCTCGTGGTGTCCTTGCTTGTTCTCTGCCTGTGTCTGTCCCCTGGTCATGCCTTGTTTCCTTGCCTGAGTCCTTGTCTTAGTCTCTGATCATGTTCTGGGTGTTGTTTCCAGTCAGTCTGTTTTGTGCCTTGGCTTCTGTTTAACCTTCTTGTTTGGCATCTGTTTAGTCCTGTCTGTCTGTTTGTTTTGTACCTGCACATATTTACTTCTAGTCTGCTTTATCTTGATCCCTTATCCTGTGTGTGCCTAGCTTTGGCACTTCTGGCCTGTCTGGTCAGCTGCCACTGCTGGGGACTGCTCTGAGGTAGCACCTGGTGGCTGTTGGGGTCAGCCAACCTTACCATCAAAAGGCTCTGTGAAGATGCCCATGCCCGATGGCCAGGGCCGCCATAAAGGCAGTACTACCGGTACTGCTGTACGGGGCCCGGAGGAAAACGTGAAACAAGGGGGCCCGGTGAAAGCAGGCCCTCTTGTTTCACGGACGGCTGGGCTGTACTGCGGGAGGAACCAGGAGGGGCTGCGCTGTGGGAGGAGGGGCCCGACCACACTATTAGAGGCACCAGGAGGGGCCGCAGCGCGTTGTGGGAGGAGCGGTCCGGCCCGCAAAAGAACGAGGAGCGGCGCGCTGTCGGAGGAGGGGCCCGGCCCGCAGAAGTACGAGGAGGGGCGAGGCGCACTGTTGGAGGAGGGGCCCGGACCGCAGAAGTATGAGGAGGGGCGCGGCCCGCAGAAGAATGAGGAGGTTCCGTCGGAGGAACGAGGAGGGTTTACACTGTGGGAGGAGGGGCCCGGCCTCAGGTGCAGTCGCAGCTAAATTCATTTACACAGAGAACAATCCTTTTTCTTAATTACTTACTTCAGTACAGGATGACAGGACAGGAACCGCAGCTCCCCTCTCTCCATGTGCGCGGCACCGGCCGGGATGTCTACACAGTTTAAATCAGTGGGGCGGGGCTTCACTGGTTTAATTTGTCACGTGTATCATAGCATCCCGGCCGGTGCCGCGCACATGGAGAGAGGGGAGCTGCGGTTCCTGTCCTGTCACGGCACCTGTACTGAAGTAAGTACTTAACTGAAAAATCCTTTTTCTATGTAAATGCTTTAGCTACGACTGCATCTGAGGCCGGGCCCCTCCTCCCACACTGTATACCCTCCTCGTTCCTCCGACGGACCCTCCTCATTCTTCTGTGCGGCCCCTCCACCCACACTGTAGACTTTTAATTTTGCTTTTGATTGGGGCCCTAAAGGTGTGGGGACTCTTGCGGGGCCCTAAAGGTGTGGGGCCTCTTGCGGGGCCCTAAGATATTTTTTTTTGTCCAAATGTGAGGCCCTGAAAAGGGTAAGGCCTCTTTTAGGGCCCAGAGGTGTTTTTTTATTGTCCTCTTTAAGAGCCCTGAAAAGTGTTGGGCCTCTTGTGGGGCACCTTGCAGGTCTCTTAGATGTGGGGGCCCTATCTACCTATCTACTGTGGGCCAGCTATCTACCTACCTTCTGGGGGTCCTACATACCTACTGGGCAGACTATACCAATCTACCGACCGTCTGGAGGCCCCTATCTACCTACTTACTGGGGGGACTCTTAACTACCAACTGGGAGACTCTACCTTCTGGGGGCCCTATATACCTACCTACAAGAGGGGAATCTATATTCCTATTTATATGCTAGGAGTCTTAATGAACTACTTCTACAAGAAGCCTATATATCTAATTACTTGGTCACTAGGGGTGTAATTATTACCATTTGGGGCACTATGTATCGGGAATTTGTACATTTGGGTGGGGGCACAGGTAGGAAGGTGATAGAAAAATGAGAAGTCTCAGGTGTTTGTGTTGTGAATTCTTCAGGGACAAGTGGCAGCCACGAGATGTTATCACTGTGGTCTGGAGCAAATGGGGAAGAAAGAAGAAAATGAACGACACATCAGAAAAGACGTCAGCTGTGAGTCACTAAATGTAACTGCACTGTGTACCATGTATCTACCACTATATGGTCACTGTATGGCAGTAATATTTGTCTTGGTGTTTATATTCAGTAACAGCATGGCGGTATTATTCAGTTTCTTTATGGTGGAGATATGTGGTGATGATGTGGTGGTATTATTTGGTCTTTGTATATTGTTGTTACTTGGTGATATTGGTCTTGGTATACTGGTTTAATCCGTAACATTACAGTGGTATTAGTCACCATATGGCCATGATTATGGGGGGGTATATTTGGTCTTTGTATATTGTTGCTATTGGTATTATTGGTCTGGGTATACTGGTTTGGTCAGTAACAGTGGTGACACGCGGGTGATCATTCTGGCGTATTTGCGGGCTCTGTATACATACTAAACCCGCAAAATACAAAAAACTGTATATTATATAATCCAACAAGAACCAAATCAAAAAACAATGGCGCAATTGCTTTTTTTTCCCCTTGTTCATCACAGAAAGTTTTTTCTGGTGTAAGGGGTTGTGGGTGGGGGCGGGGCAGCAAAGGGGCGGAGTTGGTAAGGGGGGGGGGGGACCAGAGGCTACTGCTGTACGGGGGCCTGAAATTTCTGATGGCGGCCCTGCCGATGGCCACTTAGTTACGCCCCCTCGGAGCAAGCCCGGCAGTGGTCCAGTGGGTCCACTTCCCGCTTTCCCCGCTCACCCGTTACATGTACACTGTGTTGCAGTATACTAGTATTGCAGTATAGTGTAAAAGCTATTGAGCCCCCATAGTGGACAATATCCATAGGAGATTAAAAAAATCAAGAAAAAAAGAAAGGGGTATTCCAGTGTACAAAACGTCTATTAAAAATATGAGGTACAAGGTAAAAAAATCCTCAAGATATAGTAATTAAATATTTTAAGTGCTTTTCCACAGAATCAATCTCCAATTACTGGCCTGGTGATATTTATAGCTTATTGCCATGGGAAACGACCTCTTCGGCAGCCAGGGGATTACAGATATAGAAAAGCCTGGAATAGATGTCAGCAATGCATGATAGAAACTGTAGTCTGCAAAAGCCTAGCCCACTCTGCACTGCCCTAATAAAGAGCACATAGGGGGCAGTAATATGACAAAAAAGATAACTATATACGTAGGATTAGTGTTATACTGTTTCTTTGTGTGTAATGATTCGACCGCCTTCTTGCAGGTTGTTTGTCGGAACATTGGAATACCGCTTTAAAGGGGTTTTGCCACGATGTAATGTTGACGTGGGATCCTCCAAAATGGGTTTTTAATCACTTTTCTAAATATATGTGATTACAAAAATTGCAGTCTGAGAGAGCTACAGCCTTCCTTACATGCCCTTGGTTACTTCAGAGTCTATTAGATACGGCCTGGGCCTGACAAGAACTGGACGGGCTTGCGCAGAGAGAGCTTCTTATCTGATGAGACTGAGCTGCAGAAGTTTTTTAGGCACCCGGGGAGCAATATGTTTTTCTTTTGTATACAGAATAATTAGTGTAGTGTTATTAGATACTGCTTTATCTGATGACAGACAACATGAAGAAGCTTTCAAACTGCTGTGTTTGAATAGGTGTTCTCTTTTGTATATAGAATCCACAAGTTATAGTTTGCTTATTTCAGTGAACATGTCACAGGAGCAGCAGCTTATGCAGCTCATTCTCTGGCTGTGTGAGTCTCTCTCTTTCAGCTCAGTGATTTTTGTTTACATTATATTAGCATCTTAGCAGATAAGGCTCCTGACAGTGCAGTGTATGAGCCTGTGTTGTGTATTTACAATCCACTTTGTAACGTTTATTATTTCACTTAAGTTTTGAGACGCTCCTGGATTCCTCACTCATCCCATCCCCCTCTCCCCTGCAGCTTCATGACTTGGGGTGTTTTGTTGACATTCTGCCTGTACTAAGGAGAGACCTACCTAAATGGTCTCTTGGCAAATCCCCTTTAAGTAAAGTTTAAACAAAATGAAAAAGTTCCTATCATATAGGAAAGCAAAAAAGAAATTAACATAATTGATATTGCCACAACCATAAATGTCCATTTTATTAAAATCTTATTTATCCTAAATGGTGAATAAAAATAAAAAATTGCACCAGAATTAACATTTTAGAACCTCAAAATTGTACCAATGAAAACTACAACTCACAGCTTCAAAAAATGTTTTCTCACACAGGTCCATTAGCAGAAAATAAAAAACTTACTGGTGTCAGAAAATGGTGATGAAGTATTTGATAAATGTACTGTTCTATAGAATAAAACTAAAATGATAATTATACAGTATGATGATCTCCATATAACAAAACAATCGCTCAACTGCATTTATATCACTCTTTACCCTACAAAAAAAAAAATCAAATGTTCTAATAATTTTGGACTATTATTATCTTATATGGTACATTAGATGCTACCATTTAAAAAATACAGTTCAACCCACAAAACACAAGCCCTCCGGGTATGTTTACAAAGGGCAGATCTGCAGCAGGTTTTCGTCCGGATTGTGTCCTGGGTTAGCTGTGGTTTTATCATGAATTTTACTGCAGGTTTTTCTAAAAAATACTGCAAGTGGAGAAGGTAAATTCCACAGCAAAGGGTCATCTGTAGATTTTTTGCACTTTGACATATCGGCTGTTCTCAAAACTCCCATAGAACAGAATGGGGATTGGCTTTCCATTCTGAGCCAAGACTTCCAGGTGCCTGTTCCATGGTTTCATGTGGGTCTCAAAGGTGGACCCACATTGGAAACACTTTGGGCCACATTGGCAATATTATTACACCCAGCTATTTTTCTTCCAGCACTCTACAGACAACGTGGCTAGCCCATGTATTCCTTCATCAGGTAGTTTGATTGTCTGTAGACTTTGTAGTGAGGGTGACTTCACCAGATCTACCAGCCAGAATAGCGAGCTTCCAGACAGAGCACATGCTAGTCAGTTTATCAGAGTAAGGAGAACATTATGGCTTTAATGTGGAGCGGTGGAATAGAAGACGGGTGATCCTCCTTTTGGGTAAGCCAGTGGTCATTTCTGCTATTTTGGTTCACTATTTTTATGGTTATTCTGGTGCTTAGTGTTGTTTGATTGTGCTATAGGACTGATGGTGATTGTGAATGTCTGGTCATACATTTATGTAGTATCTTTGAATAGTTACAATGGTCACCTGAAGGCATTTGTTACTCATTTGTTACTCAAATTGGGCCATCTATGTGTAAAGGATAGGCTGGTTTAGCATGGTGGTATATTTATTACATGGTTTTTTTACTTTTTTTTTTACAAAACAATAAGGGTGTGTGCAGTTTCACCCTATACCCTGCTGCTTTTATCTCAGGCACGGAGACTGTATATAGTGTTTTGGGGAGTATCTATCACATTGTAAATTGTATTATGTTGGTTCCATCTCACCATAATTCAAAAGCAAAAGATGCGAACATTTAAATTTTATTCATAATCCAGGAATTAGAAATATTTCAAATGCAGCCTGTCATTTAATTGAGGTAAACCAATCTAGTAACACATTTTTTCAAACTTTTGTCATAGAAAGAGTTCGACTTTCTAAACTTGGAAGTAATATTCACCGTTTAAGGGATAGAGAAGCATCAATCTTAGAAATTAAATTCCTGTATCACTATTGATGTATTTTATTTGTGTTAATTTTTCATCATATTATTTGTGGCATTGATTGTAACAAGATTCTATATATTGTAAATTTCTTTAGGTGGTGTTTGTTTTCATTATTTGCATTTTATTCTTATGTTTTAAATGGTGCTTCCTTACTCCTTTGCACCGCTCATCGTTTTACTTTTTTCTCCCTTCTGTATTAGCATGTAGCAGGTATACACTTACTTGTTCATTATTGGGGACAGATTTATCACATTGCTTTGTTTTAGGGTATTGTATCTGCAGGCTATGTAATAGTTATGGCGTATGTGCCTGCTGGTGTCCTAGTTACTGTCCACATTGTTTGCTGCACTTGCGCAGTTGTATTTCATGGGTCGCCGACGTGTTGGTTATGGGTGGCGGCATTGCGCATGCGCCATCACGCTTGTTCTTTATGCTTTCATCACTTAGCTGCGACGGACATCAGCATTTGTAGGTAGGGAGGGCGCTTACTTTCTGCAGCTATAGAGTGTTATGAGTGTGCAGCGCACAGCGAATCAAGGTGAGTTTGGGGCATTTGTATTATTCTATTTATAGTGAACATCAGTTGGTATGTGTATGCTATGACTGAGGAGGAATCCCCGAAACGTGTCAGCAACTCTCTGTCCTGTGCCATTTTGCCATAAAGCTTTTAAAAGGATTGTCTCGCTACAAGGATTGCTTTTTGTTAAAGATCTTGCAAAAACAAGTTACTTTGCTATATGTGTCTATTAACAGTGTCCTACCTATTCCTAGATATTCCCTCTTGTATGGGCTGCATCAGCTCCTCAGGTGACTATAGCTATAGACAGGGCCACCGTACAGGGGGTACAGCCAGTACTCCTGTACAGGGCCCGGTGAAACAAGGGGGCCTGCTGCAAGCAGGCCCTCTTGTTTCACAAACTAGCTTCCTGAGCCTGAACACGGGCCCCGCGGCACTGCTGACCGTCCGCTGGGGCCCGTGCGGCTCAGAGTGTGAGGAGGAGGGCCCACGCTCCAAGCCACAGGAGCGTTCAATACATTAACAAAGCTGCAACAGCGTCTCACTCACTTCAGATTCTTCTGCTCGTCCTGGGAGGGGATCGCCCCCCCTCTCTCTCACTGACGGTGGGCGGGGCTTCAGTGACGCCTGCTAGCAGTGAGAGAGAGGAGGCGCGATCCCCTCACAGGACGAGCAGAAGAATCTGAAGTGAGTGAGACGCTGCTGCAGCTTTGTTCATGTATTGCGCGCTCCTGTGCTCCCTCACATTTTGTGATACTCAAAGCCACCCGGCCCCCGCACCCCCCCACTGACAGCCCCCACCTATACCCGTGCCTCCACCTGGGCCCCAGCTGTGTGGGGCCCCTCAGAAGCTCACCCTGCCCCAGCACCCCCCACTGAAACCCCCCACAAACCCCAGTGCCACCACCTGGGCCCCAGCTGTCTGGGGCCCCTCAGAAGCTCACCCTGCCCCAGCACCCTCCACTGAAACCCCCCACCTACCCCAGTGCCTCCACCTGGGCCCCAGCTGTGTCGGGTCCCTCTGAAGCCCCTGGCGCCCCTCTTAAGCGAGAGAAGTCATCTAGTCTGGACCGAATGGAGAAGAGAAGGGAAAGTGAACAACTGGTCAGATGAGACATCACCTGTAAGTCACTAAATCTGCACTGTGTGCACCTTTATCTATCCCTATAATACCCCTGTAATATCGGTCTTATTGAATTATATTCACTAACAGTATGGTGGTGTAACAGCTGGGTAGTGGATCCGCCGGACCACTGCAAGCGATGATAGTTAAGCCACGCCAGGGAACGGAATCTAAGTAGCCCCCGGTTTTCACCAGAGCCCGCCGCAAAGCGGGTTGGACTTGCTGCGGCGTGAGGCTACCAGGTCGTCCCCCCTGACGTGACTTGCTTGCGATGGCGGCCGAGGTGCAGCGTGGTACAGAGTCGTCATCCGAGAATCGTGGTCGTGGGCAGGCAGAAGGTCAGGGCAGGCGGCTATGGTTCGTGGACAGGCAGAGGGTCAGGGCAGACGGCAGAGGTTCGGAGTCGAGAAACGTAGCAAGAGGTCTGGTACACGGTAAGGCGATAATACACTTTAGGAAACGCTTTAGCTAAGGCACGAGGTAACATAGATCCAGCGAGGAGTGATTGTGGGACGTGACCTTAAGTAGGGGAAGCACCTGGCAATTAGCCAATTATTGGGGCGCTGGCCCTTTAAATCCCCGAGAACGAGCGCGCGCCTTAGGACACGGGCACGGCCCGCGGCAGGCCGGCCACAGGAGCGGGGTCAGGTGAGTCCCGGCAGGCGCGGACCCCCGGCTCGTCCCGCGCGGCCAGGCGCCACCCAACCCGGCGATGCGCTTTTTTATAATCTCGTGAGTGGTGACTGTTGGCAGTTTTGTCGGGGCCGGCGTTGGTTATGTACTGACCCGCCCCAGATGTTCAACTGTAGGATCCCTAAATTTAAAGGCGCCATGCTTTTTTTTTTCTCGGGTTGGGTGACTGTTGAGTGGCTGGCAACGGGCGTGGTTGACAGTGGTCCCAGATGCTCAGCTGTATAGGGCCCTGAAATTTATACATGGTCAGGGCCTGGCTACAGACCTGTTCAATCTCTATGATAGGTGACAGCGCTGTCGCTATAACTACAGACCTGAGTCCTCATACTGTCACTGCAGGCATTGTAGCGTAAAGTCCCTAATAAAATAACAGAGAAACTGTAGATGAATCAATGTGAGACAACCCTTTAATGATTACAATATGAATTTTATTTCTATTGGATGTGATCATTCTCATCTTTATCTATTCCCACATGCCCAGTGGATCCGTGCAATCCAAACTACTGGAGTGGTGAGCTGGCTAAATGTTTTCTTTTACAGCTTTTCCATACTACAGCATTCCAAATTGCCCTTGTTAGAGGCCATTCACACTGTGTTATTTACCTCTGACTGAGGGTATCGCCAGATACTGTGGTATAGTCACTGCGGATCCACAGGGATGAAAAGAGCAAACATAGACCTATGTGCATTGCATTTTCTCTATTTCCTAGCTTTCTATGTGGGACTCAAAAGTTTACCATGATTTTGAGTTCCACAGGGAAAGTGGATACCTCTGGAAAGTGTACTGTTCAGTGTTATATGGGCTGGCTGAATCCGAAATCCAACCGCAAAATCCCCCCAAAAAAGACCAACAACAGATACAGATTCTGCTGTGAATCCAGCCAGTGTTTTACAATTGCTGTGTGGACATACCCTAAATTAGTTTGTGAACTCTTGTAAATGTTCTATATTTCTGCATAGAACTGAAAACTACATCAGATTTGCATATTAAAATCTTAAAAGTAAATACGAAGAACCAAATCAAACAAATGATTTTTTTTAAGGAAAGTGAATCAATAAAAGTGAGTAGCAAAAGTATGTGAAGCTTTTTTTTCCGTACCTGGTATAACCCGCTTGGACCGCATCTGAACCTTTCCAGTAGTAATTGATTAGTTATTGATTGTTGACTAGTTTTGGACATCTGCTTGGATAAATTTTAGCTCATTCCTCCCTGCAAAACAGCTTCAACTCTGTTATGCTAATCGCTATCCTCCCATGAACTGCTTGCTTCACGTCCTACCAGAACATTTTATCAGGGTTTGAATTGACCACTTTTTTCCTCTTTAACTATTCTTTGGCAGAACAACTTGTGTGCTTAGGATGGTTGTCGCTGGCTCCACGTTACCTTTAGGCTATATTCACAGTACGCCCCGCAATTACGCCGGGTGTTTGGGAGTCGCGCTGATTGGCGCGTACTCACGCGTGGGGGGGGGGGGGGGGCACTGCCGGCCCATAGACATTCATTACTTGTGACGCGTATAGTACAAGCGGGGAGAGGAGGTGTAATCCATAGTTCTCTGTGAGAACTGTGGATTACCGTAATTTCGGCGCGCATCTCGCTCGTATTAGAGCACAAATACGCAGTGAAATGCACGACAAAATTTGACCGTGTGAACATACCCTTAGATTCAGCTCTGACATTCATGTTCTGATATTTTCCTATAGAATTTGCTGGTATTATGCAGAATTTATAGTTCCATAATGGCTAGCCATCGTAGCCCAGATGCAGCAAATCGGGCACAAACCATGATACTACTACCACCATGAGATTTTTATGTTGGAATGAGTTTTCCTTTCTCCAAACTTAGCACCTCTTATTTAAGCCATAAAACTTTATTCTTACCCTTCCACAAAACACTAGCCTTCTGGCTTGTCCAGGTGATCTTTAACAAACTGCAGAGGGGCAGCAATGTTCTTTTTGGGGAGCATCGGCTGTTACGACTGTGCTGGTTCAGCGCAGCGCTATTCTCTGTCCGCAAACTACAGCAGAGACTGTGCTTTTGGCCTGTATTTCTGGTTGTCTGAACATGGTCTGATACTGTGTTGCCTGGGTGTGATTGACAGCTCGGCCACACCTGTCTGGTTCTGCTAGGCTTGGTGCAGGGTGCAGATTATTATGCTTGAGTAGTGAGTGACAGCTGCCTGCACCACTCACCTTTCTCATCTGGTTATCTGTGTTTTGTGGTTCAAATGTCAGAGGCCGGGGCGGAACTACCAGGGTAGCAGACATAGCAGCTGCCACGAGTCCAGCGAGCTTAGGGGGCCGGGCCAGATTCTGGCGTTCGAGCTCCGCATTGCTGTCTCCTAATACTGTGTACCGAAAGAATGAGCTAAGTGCTACAATGTGTCGTTGAAAAATATGAATGTGCGGCAGCATAACCGTGTCACAGGTTTTTATGAAATGTATTTTCTCACATATTACTATGTGCCCTAAGGAATATTGGGCTTTAAAAAATTGAAGTAAAGAGTTTGCACGATAAGTAACTCTCTTGGGACTGCGTTATTTATTAAGCTGTTATTACTAGGGGATTGAGCAAGAGATCCCTGGTTCAGTCCTATGTTATGCAAGCCGTGACTGCTACAAGGTCCATGTATTGATATAAAACTAACTACTGCCTACCTACCTAGGGCCTACCAACCTATCTACTGGGGGTCTACCTGGTAACATGATTCTGAGGGGTACAGGCCAAAGCTGTAACACAATCTCCATGGCGTGAATCCTCTGTTCCTCCCATCTAGGAGACTGAGCCTCTAAGCCAGTGATGGTGAACCTTTTTGAGACCAAGTGCCGATACTGCGACCGAAAAATAGCTTAGTTACCGCAAAGTGACATCGGCACGAAGCAGGGAAGTAACGTTGGGAAGCAGGGTCGCACAACAATTAATACGAGGGATGTGACAGCCGCTTAGCCCATCCTTCTGCCATACTAACACTATACAGTGACCATATAGTGGTAGATAGCAGTATACACAGGTGCTCAGCAGACCGTTGACTGATTAATACCACACCACCACCACATAGTGACTGAATAATACCACACCACCACCACATAGTGACTGAATAATACCACACCAGATCACCACCACATAGTGACTGAATAATACCACAACACCACCACATAGTGACTGAATAATACCACACCACCACCACATAGTGACTGAATAATACCACACCACCACCACATAGTGACTGAATAATACCACACCACCACCACATAGTGACTGAATAATACCACAACACCACCACCACATAGTGACTGAATAATACCACAACACCACCACCACCACAGTGACTGAATAATACCACAACACCACCACCACCACCACATAGCGACTGAATAATACCACAACACCACCACATAGCGACTGAATAATACCACAACACCACCACATAGCGACTGAATAATACCACAACACCACCACATAGCGACTGAATAATACCACAACACCACCATAGCGACGAATAATACCACAACACACCACATAGCGACTGAATAATACCACAACACCACCACATAGTGACTGAATAATACCACAACACCACCACATAGTGACTGAATAATACCACAACACCACCACATAGTGACTGAATAATGCCACAACACCACCACCACCACATACTGACTGAATAATATCACACCACCACATAGTGACTGAATAATACCACAACACCACCACATAGTGACTGAATAATACCACACCGCCACCACATAGTGACGGAATAATACCACAACACCACCACCACATAGTGACTGAATAATACCACAACAACACCACCACCACCACCACCACATAGTGACTGAATAATACCACAACACCACCACCACCACATAGTGACTGAATAATACCACAACACCACCACCACCACCATATAGCGACTGAATAATACCACAACACCACCACATAGCGACTGAATAATACCACAACACCACCACATAGTGACTGAATAATACCACAACACCACCACATAGTGACTGAATAATACCACAACACCACCACATAGTGACTGAATAATACCACAACACCACCACCACCACATAGTGACTGAATAATACCACAACACCACCACCACCACATAGTGACTGAATAATACCACACCACCACATAGTGACTGAATAATACCACAACACCACCACATAGTGACTGAATAATACCACACCGCCACCACATAGTGACGGAATAATACCACAACACCACCACCACATAGTGACTGAATAATACCACAACACCACCACCACCACCACCACCACATAGTGACTGAATAATACCACAACAACACCACCCCCAACACCACATAGTGACTTAATAATACCACAAACACCACACACCACCACCATATAGCGACTGAATAATACCACAAACACCACCACATAGTGACTGAATAATACCACAACACCACCACATAGTGACTGAATAATACCACAACACCACCAATAGTAAACTGAATAAACCACAAACACCACCACATAGTGACTGAATAATAACACAACACCACCACATAGTCACTGAATAATACAACAACACCACAACAAAAGTGATGAATAATACCCTACGTATCACACCACAAATTGACTGAATAATACCGACACATCACGTCACCACATAGTGACTGAATAATGCCAAACACCATTATGATATAAAAACCCTTACACTTTGCACACATATAAGAGATTACATTTCAGGCACATTTAATGACTCACATGTGACGTTTCTCCAGTAAGTCGTTCACATTCCAGTTTCTTCTCCATCCGGTTCACATCTTCATGCTGATTTCTCCTGACTAACACTCATCCCTGCAGAATTAGACATAAATATATTAGAATCCTTTTCCAGCAACTCCTTACTTATAATTATATAAGTTCCCTAAGTTAGGTGGGTGTATAGGTACCCCTCAGTTAGGCAGGTTAAAATTTTAGGTCCCCTCAGGCAGATAGGTATATAGATCTATGTCCCCACAGGCAGTATACAGACAGATAGCTCCCCACAGGCAGTTTACAGATGGCTCTCCCCACCAGCCAGTGTACAGATAGATGGCTCTCCCCACCAGCCAGTGTACAGATAGATGGCTCTCCCCACCAGCCAGTGTACAGATAGATGGCTCTCCCCACCAGCCAGTGTACAGATAGATGGCTCTCCCCACCAGCCAGTGTACAGATAGATGGCTCTCCCCACCAGCCAGTGTACAATAATGGCACCCACCAGCCAGTGTACAGATTTGATGGCACTCCCACCAGCCAGTGTACAGATAGATGGCACTCCCCACCAGCCAGTGTACAGATAGATGGCACTCCCCACCAGCCAGTGTACAGATAGATGGCACTCCCCACCAGCCAGTGTACAGATAGATGGCACTCCCCACCAGCCAGTGTACAGATAGATGGCTCTCCCCACCAGCCAGTGTACAGATAGATGGCTCTCCCCACCAGCCAGTGTACAGATAGATGGCTCTCCCCACCAGCCAGTGTACAGATAGATGGCTCTCCCCACCAGCCAGTGTACAGATAGATGGCTCTCCCTACCCCGCCTGTATATAGCCTGCCCCCCAGCCTGTATATAGCAGCTCTCCCCCCCCCCCAGCCTGTATATAGATGGGATTACACAAGTAAAATAACAACTCTAATACCTTACCTACGTCCCAGCCGCTCGCTCCCTTCTCTCCTCGCGTGACATGCTCCTCGGGCGCACAGCCTATGATGGGCTGAGCGCCCGAGGACAGGCAGCGGCACGATGACGTAATTACATTGCGTCGCTGCTAGCTGAGCGCACGGGGCCGCCGCGCACCGTCAGCGCTGAGGGTGTGCGGCGGGTCCCGACTCGCGCTGTGCTGGACTCGGGCTGCCGAAGGCCCCAGGTCCGACACTGTGATCCGGACGCCGAGCCCTGCCGGTGCGGTGTCCGGGTGACAGTACCGGAAGGCAGTGGTGTCCAGCCTGGCATGCGTGCCAGCAGAGGTGGCCCTGCGTGCCACAGGTTCGCCACCGCTGCTCTAAGCTACTGCCTGTACCCGCTTTGCCACCTCTTGGAAGTTTGTGTAGCGGTGGGGGGCAGGGAGAAGGGGTGACGAGTGGCGGCTGGGAGAAGTCATTATGTTGGTCTGGACCGGATGCAGAAGCAAAGGGAAAGTCAATGACTCGTCAGAGAAACGTCACCGTGATTACAAGGAAAAGTTAAAAATTAAAACCC
>JAODAL010046537.1:0-30835 GCA_025379985.1 Phyllomedusa bahiana | reverse complement strand
AAAATTTTACTTATTTCCAGCAATTTCCAAGATCCTAATTCTGGATCCTGGCTGGTGACGGCTCTGGGGTCAGAAATACGGTCTCCACTGGAGCAGATTGGTTCTTGCCTTGTGGGTTCCAGGGCATTAACCAGTGGTGAGGCTGGGCATAATGTCCTTATCTCTCTTCCATCACCCACATTTTCCCCACCCTTGGTTGACCGTGAGGGCCACGGGTCTTCTTTCAACCGTACTAACTATGTAACTATGTAACGATGTGGCGCCGGGCTAGATTTGTGGAAAGTGATTTTTTTTTATTTTTAATTTTTTGAAAGTTTGAGCTCTTTTTCTGAAAATGTTTTACACCTAATAAAATCGTTTTTTTTTTAATCATACTCCATGCTGCACGGAGTTGAGAGCCAAGATTTATTTTTCGATCTTCTATATGTTTCCTCTCATGTTACGATCTCGCTTCACTTCGCCTCCTCCGGTCATTTAGACCAGAATCAACTAGGTCTGCCTGTCGGAGCTGGCGCGCGCTGCAATGCACCTCACTTTGCCGACCCGCGATCGTACATGCCTCGGAGTTTTCGAACGCGCAGCGTCCCGCCCCAGAACGCCCACACCGCGCCCATTACACGCCCCTTCATGTGAGGTGCATCCGAAAGTGTCGAAGGCTGCGTCCAACAGGGGATTCGGATCGGTGAAGCGCAGGATACGCCAGAAATCGGGCGCAAATCCCGATCATACATGTCGCCCTTTGTCTCTCATAGTTCAGGTCTACCTAGGATCTCAGTTACAGGCCTCTTTTTAAGTGGGAGAACTTGCACAATTGGTGGCTTACTAAATCCTTTTTTTACCCACTGTATATGTGGAACCACAATAACGCATTACTATATTTCAGTGTTATGTGGACTTAAAATCTGGCAAAATTACACTTTATGGCATTGAGTAAGATTTAGCAACAGAGAAAACTCTATTTCCTGGATATATATCTGTATGACAATAATAAATGGTATATTTTAAAGGTATTTCACCCCCAAAACTGCCAAAAAAAGAACTTTTCTCCACCCAGTATAATTTTCACCAACCAACCACTATTTAAAATATGTTTCTTTGTAAAGGAGATTTGGAGACGGTGTATTATACAATTACTGAACCCCCAAAACTGCCAAAATGAACTTTTCTTCAATCAGAATAATTTACAGCAAACAACCACAATTTCAAATGGATTTCTTTCTATGGGAGATTTTGTAACGCTCTGTTATGCAAGAGCTGTACCCCCAAAAGTGGAAAAATGTACTTTTGGCCACTCAATAAAAATTTCACCACGCAACCACTATTTGAAATAGATTTCTCTCTATAGGAGATTTGCTAACGGTGTATTATGCAATAGCTATACCCAGAAGCCAGCAAAAATTAACTTTTTGACACTCAATAAAATTTTCAAGACGCAATTAGTATTTGAAATAAGATTTCTTTCGACAGGACATTTACTAATGGTGTCTGCGACAGTAGCTGGCCCCTCAAACCAGCAAAAATGACCTTATTGACAATAATATTTGTAGAAGTAACCTGTATTTTAAATAGATTGCTTTCTATTGGAGATTTGCTAACTGTGTCTTGTGCACTTGCTGTACCCCCACAACTGGAACAATGAACTTTTGGGCACTCAAACACATTTGCATTTGTTCCTATATGTCTTATACCTATAGATTATTTTATATAGCTTGGAATCTTTTCAGTTTAGTCTAGCTGTAACCATGCTATACGCAGATAGGGTCATATTAATAATATAACCATTACTTGTTGTAGAATTGTCTTAACATACACACCAACTTAGTGTGAGAGTGCTATCCCCATTAAAGCGGAGAAAGATAAATGAAGACTTTTACTAAATACATTCCTCTTTTGATATTGCCCTGGTCAGGAGATAAGGGTGTCTCAAGGTTACCATTAGAGATGGGCGAATTGATTCTAACGAAGTGGAATTCGTTTAGAATTTCAGGAAAACTTCGGTTCGGAACGAAGTCAAAGTTTGGGGTTATTCGCGGTGGGAAAAAAATTTTTTGGGTGTGCCTTTGATTTTTAAAATGGTGCGAGCACATCCCGTTCCCATGAGGAAAAGGGAACTATGGGAGGAAGGAGGCTTTAGGCCTGCATGAAATGGGGCAGAGAGGGAACCCAAAATTTCGAAAACGGCGGGTTTCTGTGACGTCCCCGCACTATATAAGCCCCGGGAAAAATCTGGGCCCCCTCATCCCGTTTCCCCAAACTGTATGTTGGGGGAAGGGGGCTGCCCCGGCTGTAATGAAAAATCTCTTACTAAAGAACTCTTTTTTATCCCGCGTTTTTTGGGGGGGGTGTCCGCTTGCTCGGGGAGGGCTTCTTTTAACGTTTTTTTTTAAATTTTGTGGGGTTTTGGAAATCTAAAGTCCGGTTGGGGGTTTTCCAGTGAAAGCTGAATTACATTTTAATGCTATCTGTTCAAGAACATTGAATACCCAAGGGTGATCTTGGGCCCGGTTCCTGTGTATTCCTTTTTACGAAACAGTGTTTTTACAATAAAATCCCCACTTCTTTTTTTGGGGGTTGCTAAATTTTCTTTTGCGAAATTTAAAATCCGGGGGTTTTAATTAAGCTTTTGTTCTGCTGTTGTGATGACAAAAAGGGAAAACCCGTCTTTTTCACCCCCAAAAAAAGACTTTTTTCCCTTTTTCCGAAAATTCTTAAAAACCGAAGGGTTTAAATTTAAAAAGTTTTTTTTGTTGTGTAGCGAAAAATTTCACCCCAATTGAAAACCGTAAAAAGCTGGTATTTTTTGGTTTGGCCCAATTTTTTTCCCGCAATTTACTTTCCAGGGGGTTAAATTTAAAAGCGTTTTTCGGGCCCCTGTGGTCACTAAAAAAACCCGTCTTTTTAAAAACCCCCCAAGAAAAAAATTTTTTCCTGTGCATTTTTTAAAACGGAAGGGTTTAAATTTTTAAAAGTTTTTCTTTTTTTGTTTTAGCGAAAAAAAAACAAAAATTGTAACCCTAAAAAAGCTGGTAGTTTTTGGTTGCTCAATTTTTTTTGCGAAATTTTTACACCCGGGGGTTAATTAACGTTTTTTGGGTGGTGTGGTCACTAAAAAAAAAGTTTTTTTTCCCCCCCCAAAAAAGCATTTTTCCTGTAGCATAATTCAAAACCGAAGGTTAATTACAAATTTTTTCTTGTTGTGTAGGTAAAAAACACCCCCATTGAAAAAGTACAAAGCGGGTTTGTTTTTGGTTGCTCAATTTTTTTGGGCGAAATTTTACACCCAAAGGGGTTTCCCTAAGTATTTTTTGGGGTTGTACTCAGTAAAAGAAAACTTTTTTTTTCCCAACCCCCAACAGAAAAATTTCGTACCCTTTAATTAAAAACCCAAAGGTTAATTAAGCCGGGTTTGCGCTTTTATTTTAAAGAAAAATACCGATTTTTTAAAATTTTGGGGCCTTACAAGAAAATTTTTTCCCTCCCCATTTTGTGGGCGCAATTTATCAAGGGTTCCCCAAAGCTTTTAGTGGGTTATTTGGGTAAAATTCAGGGTGTGTATTTTTTATAAAATTATTTCATCAAACAGTGTCTGTACATTTTAAAAACAAACAGTATTTCGGGACAGAGAGGGTGGCGGGCTTTTCACATCCCGGGGGCAGTGGACAAACATTCCTGGAAAAGGCCCAGGTCACGCACAAAAACAAAGGGGACATCGCAGCAGGGGTCACTCGGTGAGGCCAAAAACTGCCGCTGTCTTTACGGCCGTGTGTTGACCAGCAACCCCAAAGGGGTTTTTGATTGGTTGACTAGGTCATTCACTAAACTCCCAGTTTACATCTGACAACCCCGCCAAGAGTCGGTGGGATCGTCAAACAAACCCTTTTGTTGGGTGGCCCGGGAGGGGTCAGCGGCCCTCACCCTTTTCCTCAACCCGCCCCCTGTCCCATTTCCGGGGGTTCCCCCGCCCGAGAAATTTAAAATTTGGTTTTGGGGGAGCGCCCTATAAAAGCGAGGGGTGAACAATTTTTAGGGGGGCAGTCGCCCGTACTTGGCCGCGAAGAAATTTGGGCCCAAAATTCCCTGTTCTTGCAGTGGCGGCAAAGTTTAGATGTGGGAGGGGGTTTGGGGGGTCATGTTTTTGAGGGGTCAGGCCCCTGATACCAAGACCCGGGGATGAGGACAGCAAAGGGGAATGAAAACCCCAAATAGATGATGATGCAGGGCCCAACCCCCATTGGGAGGGTGGGGAAGCAAGGGGGTTCTCATCGTCAGGAGAAGAGGGGTCAGCTTGGCGTCAGGCGCGGCGCAGCCAGCAAAATGGGGGTTTTGTGGGCCCTTTTGGGCAGAAAGGGGAACGCAGTGAGAGGTCGGGAGGGCCCCGGGCCCCGGGGTTTAAAAAAAACCCCCCCGCGCAGGGTTTCCCAAGAAAATAGCGGCACGGGGTTTAGCGAAGGCCAAATGGCGGTAGGTTACCAGTGCGGAGCGGGTTTGGGGGGTAAAATTTAGGGTAATCGGCCCGTGTGGAGTTTTTTTGCTAAAAACACCCGGGGGGAGCCCAAAAATGGGTTTTATGTAGAAACTGTGGGGAGAAAGTGAAGTGTGGCCGGGACTAACGTTGGACCACGGGCCCCGCCCTTAAAACTTGCAGGCCACCATGGTGGCCTGGGAGAAACATTTGGGTCAAAATTTTGGTGGTCCATCCCGCCGCCGCAAAACAGCGGGGCCCGTGGCACCATGCCCCTTGCAGCCTTCAAGGGTCCCCCACCTCTGAAAGGGGCTGTTTCCCCTTGCCCTCATCTCCCGGTCCAGATTGCTCCTGCCCCTCGCCCCCACTCATTGGGGCCAGTGTGTTCAGCGAGGCGGGTTGCAAAGAGACAAAAAGTATGCGTCCAAACCCTCCTTAAAGGGGCAGAAACTGACCGGGGCTCCTGTTTAAGTTGTTGGTCTGCAGTCCCTCCCTTTTCCTAAAGGTGGACACTTTCACCATTTCAGAGAAAAATTATGGCTTTTTGCCGAGCCCAAAATTTGAGGTTCCAAGCCCTAATTTTTTTTCCCAAAAAAACAAATACCGCACTTTATAAATTTTAGAACAGGGAAAATGGAAAACCCGTCCCTTTAGCTTTTTTGGTTTGTTCCTGGTGCACGGCTGGGCGGACGTCTGGAGCTGTAAACCAGTCAGGGCCCGTTTTCATGTCCTTTTCGGGCCCCCTGGTGAAAGGGGCTTCCCGGGCCCCGGAAAAACCCAAAAACCCTTTAAAGGAGACGCCCCTTTCTCCTCCCCCGTTGTCAAACTGTGCCCTGCACCAAAAGTCCGCCTCCCCCACCACCCCCACCATCTCAGCCTCCACAAGTACTGCCCCCATCAAACCCCCTTTTGTAGGGGCACAGGGTGTCACGCAATTCTTTCACCTGGCTTGCCTCGGCGAACGAAAT
Source organism: Phyllomedusa bahiana (assembly GCA_025379985.1). Classification (NCBI taxonomy): domain Eukaryota; kingdom Metazoa; phylum Chordata; class Amphibia; order Anura; family Hylidae; genus Phyllomedusa; species Phyllomedusa bahiana. The sequence goes on along the minus strand of JAODAL010046537.1, from coordinate 25,405 downwards.
CAACGGGGAGGAAAATGCTTGCGTCTTTTACAAAAATCGATGTGTTGGGTTTCTTTTGCGCCAACTGCATATCGGGCCATGGGGGGAAAAGAAATGGGAGTAACATGGGGGTCCGCGCTGCCCGAGGAGGGATGGGCCAAAGGCCCTGCCCTGGCGCTTTTGTTCAATCTGGTTGTGAAAAGGTTCCTGAAGTCTTCCCACCGATCTTCAGAAGATTCTGAAAATGGCCCAAGGAAAAGTGCAGGGACTTCATCCCTTCCCACAAAGCCAGGAAACACCCCCTTGGTTGCGCCGGGGGAAAGGCCTTCCCCCCCAAAACATTTCTTATATGCGATGTTTCCCCCCGTTGGAATTCCAGCCTGCACATGTTGGACCCCCACTGTATGAACAGAGAAAGGCCATTAAAGATTTTTTTTAAGATCCAGGCGGCAGGAGTACTCCCCCGTGTAAAATTTGATGTTTAGCCGTGGCAGCTCCTGCGTGACAACTGCCGTTTGTTGAGGCCAAATTTAAGGAGGCCCCGTTATTTGTCAATTTGCCCAAGGGGCTTTCGGGGTGAATTAAATTCATTCCCCTGCTTTTATTTCATGGAACAGATGCTGAAAAATCTGTTGGGCAAGGGGCTGGAGACGTGGCGCTACCCTCTCGCGGCCACATGAGTCCCGTGGGGGCTTTAAAAAGGAGGGGGGGACATTGGAGCAGAAGCATTGTCTGGGGAAATTTGGGGGTATTTTTTTAAACCCCCCCGACAAGAAAAGGAGGGGGCCAGGGCAGCTGGAGGAGGGGGATGGAGATGGGAAGAAGGGCAGATGACCCGAAGGGACCCGTGGGAGTTTACGTGGGATGGAGGAAAGGGGGCCCCTGGTGTTTCCCTTTTGAGAGGGGTCGCAGCATGCTGATTTGCCTGGCTAGTGAAAAAACCGTTTGTCAGTTCCAGAGGGAAAGGGGGGGGGATTTGGCTCTACCCTATTGGACCCCCGCTTCCGGTCCCAAAAAAGGGAGCCTTTTTTTCCCGCTAATTTTAGAGGGAGGACTAAAATCAAATACTTAGGGGAAAACCCCGAGTCAGTTGGCCTGCCTTTGGGCGGCATCGTTCCCCCCTTTGGAAAGGGTTTAACCCGGGGGGTTTTTTAGCGCTCACGTCTTTCTGCCCCGGCCCCGCTGGAGGAAGGTGGGGGGGGGGCTTTCCAGCTCCCTCAGCGCAACCCAAATCTGGAGTCAGGTTGGGGCAATTTCCTTTACCCGCCCCGTGAGGAGGGAAATCGCCAGGGGAGCAGCAGCAGAGGGCCTGGTGCAGGCCCCGGGAAAAAAACAGGTGGTGGCCTTCTTGGACAGCACTCGGAAACCCCGTTTGGAAAAATCCGTTGGACTACTGGGCAGCCAAACTGGATGTGTGGCCGCAACTTGCCGAGTTTGCAGTGGAGAAGCCAGTAGTGTGGGGATCAGAGTGGGTGTTCAGTGCGGCGGGGGCCATCGTTACCCCAAGGAGAACCGCTTGTCCACGGGAAAGGGGGAACGACTGACCTTTGTCAAGATGAATCAGGCGTGGATCGGTCAGGATTTCCACACACCCAAAGCCTTAGGCGTCAGACAACATCAGCCATGACGCCTCACCAAAACTGTGGAAATGAGTCTGGGTTCAAACTACCTGTCTCAGCCACTATTTGATTTCGCACCGTATGATGCCCCCACATCTGCTGGGCAGTTTCTCCATCTGCCACCAACCTCTTTACCAGGACTGGTATTGCCACCCTCACAACTCTGTCATTGGTGCCACTTTATGACCTCATGTGGCTGCTGTTGTGGTGCCGTGCACCCACACTGTGTCATTGTGCCACTCTCTGACCTCTGCTGTTGCTCTTGCCGCCGTCACCTCCACTCTCTGTCAATTTTGCCACTCTTGGCCTACTCCAGTTTTTTGCCACCTCCAGAATGTAATTGTGCCACTGATGACTCAGCTGCTGCGCCCGTCACTCATCTATGTCCATTGTCGCCACTCTGTGGCCTTATGTAATGTTTTGCCACTCCCAGAATGTTCATTTGACACTGCCCTGACTCATGCTGCTGCTGCCGTAACCTCACACTGTGTCATTGTGCACTCTGTGGCCTACTCAGTTTTCTTTTGTCACCTCCAGAACTGTATTGGTGCCACGGTCTGAACCTCATGCTGCTGCTGCTCGGTATGGTATGTGACCCTCCACACTGTGTTCATTGTGCACTCTGTGGCCTCCTCCTGTTTATGCCACCTCCAGAATGTCATTGTGCCACCTGTCTGCCCTAATGCTGCTGCCACTCCGTCACCTCCACTTCTGTCATTGTGCCACTCTTGGCTACTACTGTTTTGCAACTTCCCAGATTGTCATTGTGCCACTGTTGACCTCTGCTGCTGCTGCGTGACCTCCAACACTGTTGTCATTGTGCCACTCTGTGGCACTACTCTGTTTTTGCCACCTCCAGAATGTATTGTGCCACTTGTACTGCTTCATGCTGCTGCGAAACTCTCACAATGCTGCTTTGTGCCACTCTGTGGCCTAATCCTGTTGTGCCCACCTCCAGAATGTCCATTGTGCCCCTCTCTGACCTTCCTGCTGCTGTGGCCTGGGCTGCGTTACTCCACTCTCTGTCACTGATGTTGCCTCCTGAGCTCTCGGATTGTTTTTTTTTCCGCTTTCTCAGCGCCATGACTTTTCAGGCTGCTTCCGCTGGAGGTTTTTTGGTCTCAGTTTTGTCTCTTAGTGCCCAGGGAATTTTATAGTGAAGTATTTCTAAGAGCGGCAAGCAGTCATTGCGTTGTTCAATACTAAAAAACAACATGTATGAAGACAAAACCAAGCTACCTCGGCATTTTTAAGGCATGGAACAAGTTATACAGCACCATGCAGGATCTGTGCAGATGAAATAGCATCGTTTTTAACGTTATTCTCGTCCCGAAGTAATATCGGACCGAATTTAATTTTGTCGGGAAATTGGCGAAGTGAGCCGAATCAAATTTTGAGGAAATTCGCCATTCTAGTTACCGTCCATATCTCCCTTCCTGATTAGGCAGCCAAGTGAAGAACTCCTTAAACAAGTCATGAAGCGCCGATGGAACTGAGTGCTCAGAGAAGGTAAGTATAAGGACACTAGGAATTAACTTTGTGTCCTCATTTATTGTTATAAGAAATGATACAGAGATAAAATGCGTTTCATGTGATTAGATTCCTAATTAGACAGAGAGCAGGGGTGAGACATTACCATGGTCTGACATGGTTTGAAAAGCATTTGTTTTCACTCCTTGGAGCTCTCTGTTTACTACAGATTTGTTTATTACAGATTACACTGACTAGGAAAAGGGTAACAATATTTTTAACTTTTGACTTTCGGGCCCCATATCTCACCTTCCACTACAACTTTGAATGTGGTAACTATCATCAATTTATATATGGTTAATCATTTGGTTAGGGCATTAAATTAATATTGACTTGCAACATTGTGAGCATATGCTTAGTTATGAAGATTCTTGTCAGGTAACTGCATTATTACTGTTTTGCTCCTAAAAATCTAAAATTTTTATTATTTTGTTTGTATTTTGTAAATCCACGGTTCACCTTTGGCTTTCAACACTGCCTGAATCCTTCTGGGCTCTGGATCAGATTCAGGCATGTCTCGCCCGAAATCTGATCCCAGGTCTCCACAATCCCAATGTTGGTGCATGCTGGTTCACTCGCTTGGGTACAAATACAGCTTTTTCTTCAACTCTACCCACAAGTATTTGAATGGGTTAAAGCCTGGGGATTGTGGGGGCCAAAACAGCAACTCTACTTCATTGTCATTAAACATTATTGTTCGAAAATTTATGGGTCGTTGTCCTGTTAAAACACTATGTTGTCCTTTTCCTATTCATATTACGCAAACGTACAAAGTAGCTCCTCTTGTATAATACTCATGTATACCTCAGTATTGAGACCACCATTGTTCCTGGTTGTTACAATGCACACCACAGTTTCTGCTTTGGACCACATGGGCTCTCATGTCTACGTTCCTCAGGGCTGCCTGCACTTACCTCTCCCCACTCCTACTCCACTTCCGCCTGCTGCTTCTGTCCGGCACGCACATACCTTTTCCCTAGGACGCGCATGCACTGGCTCTTTGAAATTTAATGGACCAGCAATGTCCATTACATATCTCTACGTCTTGAGAAACGAAAGTATCTACATAAACATAGAAAGGGATTTTTTACTGTGATAGGCTGAGCAGTGGAGGACGTGGAATTGTCATGGTAGAATTCAATAACAGAGTTCCAAAAAAGGGGTTTACGATGCATTCTGGGAGAAATTTATATAACAAGTTTATAGTGTCTAGGATTCTGAGAAAAAGGGGTGTTGATCTGGGATTTTTCCGAATTGCCAGATTGGAGTCGGGAAGGAATTTTTCCCCTCAAATTAGGAAAATTGGCTTCTACCCCATTGTTGTTTTTTTGCATTCTTCTGGTCATAAGGTTAGCAACAATTTGGAAATAGGATGAACTGGAGGACATATTTGGCGACATGTTGATCGGATTTGCGAGCCACGATTTCTAGGTGGAAAACTGCACCTCATCAGGTCGAATCCACTGTCGGTGCAGTGGGTAAATTTACATTTAAAGCTGTGTAAGATGCTGTGCTGCACCACGAGCCTTGCACACTTGCCACCATAACAATTGTTCCGTTGTGATTACTGGTATTAAGAAGGTAAGGGGTTATCGGCCTTTTGAACCCCACGGTTAGGTAAAGTTACCGGGATCCAGAGAGTACACTTCCGGCGGCGCGCTGTGCAGGAACAAGGGGACAGGATTACATATTTGTAAAATTGTGTTTGGGGGATCTGGTTCAACCATTCTGTTCCAGAAAATTCAAGTAAAACAAACGTTGTTGAGCTGGTGTTGGAGTCGTGTTCTTTGTCCGTGACTTCGCTGTATTACGGAAAAAACTTGCAAATCGGTTACTCGCTTACAAACTTTGGCGTTAAGACGGCAGGATCAGCGATCGTTTGGAGGAGCTGCGGCGGGAGATCTTCCTCCGGGACGTCAATGGCGCGGCCAGAGCCAAGCTCAGGGTTTGCACCTACTGTACACACCCAAGTGAGTTAGTCTTTAGGGCCACTATTGCAATCCCTTCCCAATTTGATGGGAAAAAATATGACACTGCGGGACTGGGACAGAAAGGGTGCGTAGACAATTAAAAATTATGTAATTTAGCTCGGAACTGGGGGCAGAGAGTAGCCCTGGGGGCTTGGGAGGGGGAGTTAGGCTGGACAGAAATGGTGCGATCTGAGTCTGAATGGGATCACACTGGAATAAAATATTCTCTCTGTTGGACGGGGCCAAAGGGGTTTACCAAGGGTTTCCTGAAGTAGATAAGCTACTAAGAGAACCAGTTCATTGTTGGGAACTTCGTACAATAAATCCTTACGGGACAAATTGCAGGAGATGGCCCGATGTGGCTGTCATGACATTTTACAGTGTTTACTTAGACCGCTGTAGAAGAGGGAAGAGGAACCCCATGCCGTCAGTGGTAAAAGGCTGTGAGTAAGTACAAAGCAAGCAGAGAAAGAGGGGACCAGAGGCTTTAACAGATGTGGTCCAGGCTTTTGAGCAGAGTTGATTGAGAACTTAGGCTTGAGGTGTCTCAGATAGAAGGCAGAAAAGCCCAAGCTCCAGAAGTGACTTCGGCTTACCACGTGCACCCACCTTTCAGATCAGATCCACAGGGGTTCCTACTCGCAGAGGGGTCACAACCAGGTGTGCTGAGGTATAGGGCCCCATTCTGCTGGCTTTTAATGTCAACACGTATGGCACACATCGCCAGAGTGTTATGTCGCGAACGTGTAAGGGCAGAGCGGGGTTTAAACTACCAACGCCGCAGTAGCTGGGTCTGTTGGCGGGGCAACAGAAACCAAAGCACCATGCGCGAGTAGTAAGATTTTTACGCTTTAGTAGTCTGTATGGAAGCAGAGTAGACAGGCACAAAGGTGCTCTGTTAGTTGATATGGGTCAGGTGTACATCAGCCCTTGGAGTTCTTTGAGAGACACTTCGGCAATGATGGAGCGAAGGATGGCAGGTTCATTAGGCTGACGGCAAGCCAACAATGGTGAGCTGGATGTACAAGGGCTAGTTTGGATGAGGTCCGACTGTTTGGACAAGACATTGGCAAGAAGGGAGTTGTGCTGGTGGGAATCACCTATCCAAGAGGGGAGTGGGAGTGATCATGGGCATGAACGTGCTTCGAGGGACTGGATCACCAACCTCTTATGCCCAAAGAGGGGCCAAAATTTTGGCAGCGGGCCTACCACGCACGGCCCACTCAGAAAGCCCTACGACAGATGGTGAGGAGCTGCAGTGCGGGCGTCTGCAGAAAGAGCCCCACATACGGTCGAACCATTGGTCCCGGGAAGGTGTCAGCGAGGAGCCGATCAAGATCCCGCCTCGACACGAAAAAATATTTGATGCTGCCGAGGTGGGAACGACGGAAGTTGAATGGGATGGAAGTTTGGTTGAACAGTCTCACATGAAGAGTCACAGAAGAAAACCGAACCATTGTAGCCTCGGGTCTTGCCACATGTGGAGAGGGGATGTATGTGTACCCGTGAGATGCCTCAACGTCATGGGACAGCGAGTTGACATATCCTGCAAATACCCTACTAGCGAAGTCCATGTTCATGGAGAAGATATCTCCGGCGCAAGAGGGACGTCACGTATGGTCGCACAACGAGGTCCGGCGCCTGGGACCTATGCAGTGGGCGATCCAGAAGGGCGAGCCTCGGACGGCGGAATGGAATGGCGAAGTGATTATGGGCTCGATGGGAATTGACCGCAGGCACCCTGATTCCAGGGGCAACAAACAGCTTGCTGGAAGATACCCTCTGGGTATTCCAGGAGGCGTTCTGAGAAAATGGAAGGACTCTCGGGTGTTGCTTCTCCATCATGAGCATGAAAATCCACAGGCGATGCCCCGCCCATCAGAGAACGGGTACACAACAATATCCCGCCCAACCTCCAAAATGTTACCAGGAAGTGAAAGTACATGGGGGCCAAGCATGCTGGAGAAACGGTAGTGATTCAATGGAGAGTCAACAAGTCCCTGGGCGCCCCTGTTGTTTTGGTGCGAAAAAACGGATGGCAACAGTCTCGGGTTATGGTAGACTACAGGAAGCTAAATGCCCAGACCATTCGGACGCCTATTTCCCCCTCACGCGGATCTGAAGAGTAGCTGTATGCTCTAGGCCATGCAAAGTTCTTTTGCTCTGACTGGCCAGCAGGGATACTGGCAGGTACCAGTGGTCTGAGAGGATAAGGGCTCAAAGACAGCTGTCATTTGCCTATGGGACTTACGATGTTCAATCGGGATTGCCGTTAGGGCTTTCAATGCCCAGGGACATGTTCAGCGGCTGAAGGAATAACTGTCTAGGGGATCCTAAATTTGAGTCTGTGCTGATCTACCTGGACGATGTGGTGGTGTTTGAGATATTCGTTTTCGAGACCGCATCTTCAGAAAATGCGGCAGGTTCTGGAATGATACGAGACTAGGGTTAGATCAAGCAAAGAAGTGCCAGCTCTATTCAGAGCGAATAGTGTACTTGGGGCATGTGGTCCACTTTTGAAGGGGTTACAGATGGCCCCCCCCCCCAAGTATAGGTGGAGGCAGGTCCAAAATGGCCTCGGCTCGTGGTACCACTTGAGAGGTGCGGGCAATCCTGGGAATGGGCTGGGTAATTACCGATCGGTTTATCCCGTGTCAATCACTCTGACGTGGCCCCTTAAATGAGTTACTTAAGGATACTGCTGGAGGTCCAAAGAACGCCCTATTGGAGTGGGAACCCTCGGCAGCAAGAGGCTTTTGAAGCGGTATGAAAGAGGCGCTGACCAGTGCTCCAATTACTGGCCTTATGCGCAGTTAAACACCCCTTTTTGCTGTATTACTGACGGTAGTCTCTGGGTTGGGGGCTGTGCTGTCCAAGGAGGAAGGGCAGGAGAGAGTAATTGCCTAGCCAGTCGGTCCTTGCGGGATGTCAGAGGCGCAATCCTGACCCAATTATAGCTTAAGTTGGAACTGTTTAGCCTGGTGTGGGCCATGTTGAAAGGTTAGCAGAGTACCTGAAGAGTGCAGAGGTGATGTCATGACCGTCACACACCTTTGGCGGCATTTTGGAGAATGCTAACTTGGAGCCTCGAGCAGAGTATGGGGGCACGCACTCTCAAAAATATCCATTCCGCATTATGTTCCGGTCAGGGAGGGAAAATGGAATGCCGATGCCCTCTCTCAGGTCCCAGTCAGAACTACACATCTTTTGCAGCATCTGATGAGGACATTAGAGGACACTGAAATGCCGACTTTTAGCAGTTCGCCCGCGTTCACGGACGTGGCACACTTCAAGTGGAGGGGTGGCATCTGGGATGGTTGCCAGATTTACAGAAGTGATGGGTGGGTCCAGTCTCGTCTGGCCCCGACCAGAGGAGCAGGCCCAGCTGCCGAAAGGAGGGGCAAAAGCTGTTGAGGACAGTGGACCCATGCTGAGTGGTTCCAGGGTCTCCGTGTGCCGGATCCATCTACTTACATTCTAGGAGTTTGCCAAGCACAGACAACAGATTGTTATCCCCATGTCATTAGGACCAGAGGCTGCTCCGGGAAGCCATGAGAGAGGCGCCCATTTTGGGGTGACAAAAACCTATAAGTGCTACAACGACTGGATGTATGCTCGCTGACTTTTGTTTAGCATGGTGTCTGAAGCTTGCCTCAAGTGGTTCGTACTGTGGGTTAAGTAAGAGCATGAACAGCAGGCTCCCGTTCAGCCATGGCCGGACATCTGCGCCCTAGAGCTCCTTGATGATTGACTATGTGCAGATTGGGTACTCTGCCTTGGGCATTCGGACTGTTTGGTCATGACAGACCATTTCATTAGTATGCAGTGGCTTTACCCACTAGGGATCAGTGCAGAGTCTGTGCTGAGGCGGTCTGCAAAGCCTCTTTATACAGGTGTTTGGGTGCCCACAGGAGGATACATTCGACAAGGGGGCGTGTTTCAAGGGCGGCTATAATGGCAGAACTGTACCTAGTTGTAGGGATTGAGCGTTTCCCGTTCTACTCGTATCATCGCAGGGGAACGGAGCTTGTCGAGCGGTTTAACGCACCTTAATCCAGATGGTGCGGACTTTTAGAGGACAGCCAGAAGGCTAGGTGGGCCTGAGTACCTGCCTGCGTGATCGGGCCTTATAAACAATTAGGGTGCCACAGTACCACGGGTACTCCACACCACATGATGATGTTCGGGAGACGTCGGTCGAGAGATTGAGGATCTTCACATGCCCAGTCCGACACGCACCACAACACTGGACCAGCTACCACGGCCTGGGCCCCAGGGAACACCGCGCACGACTGCGGAACGGTGCCAAGGTTTGTTGGAGAGCGTCTGAAACAGTGGTGCATCCTAAACCACGGCCTGTGCAGAGAGACAGCTTTGCACTCGGTTGATGGGGTCATGGTCAGGGCTAAGAGGCCATTGGAAGGTGGTGGGAGTTGGGATGGCGGTCCCACTGGTCATATGTGGTCAAAGAGAAGGGTGGACCTGCCATCCCAGTATACGAGGCTAGAGCCGATAGGGACAGGGGGCCATCATGAATCGCACAGAAATTGTTGAGGCACTGTGATTTCTGAAGTGCCTGAAACTTACGCCCCTGAAAAGTAACTACACCCTGTACAGCAGTAACTTAGTTGAAGAGATGGTGGGCTGTTCCTTTTCCACGTGTCAACTGGGTTCCAGCTGTGACATGCCAATCTTGCCACATGGATGATAGTGGAGCAGCCAACAACTCCTCCCCAGGGGAGGTGCCTGAGGGCCCCCCTGAACCTAATTGCCACCACGTAGGAAACACCCAGATCAACGCTGGTGTAACCCCCTCCCAGCGCTATGAGCAAGACGGAGTTTGTGTGGGGAGGGTTTCGGAGTGGATGCAACTTCTAGTGGGGTGGTATGTGGGTATATGGGACAGCCTGCTTGTGTTTTCTAAGTAAAATCCCATGCATGGAACTAAGTTGTGTATAATATGTTTCTTGGTATTCTAACTTGTTGGCCCACAAGATGCGCTATGCCAGTTCCAGTATATGCAAATTGCAGGGACATGGTATTAAGGACAGACACATGTAGCAGCCATTTTGAGAAGCTGCTGAGATTTCTGAGGAAGACAGACTGAGCTGAGATGAGCTACTAAAGGAGCCAGGATTCACAGTAGTTCCAGGGGACAGAGGAGAGCTGACTGTCTATACAGGACGCCATCGCAGAGGGACGAGAGAAGAAACTCATGGGTCAAGAAGGAAAGAACAAGCTGGCCAAGATAGACGAGGACTGTCTGCTAGCCGGGACATCCATGTCCATCATTCCTGGCCGGCACCCGCCCCTCCCGCACCTGAGAACAGGATATTGTTCCGGGCCATCTTTAAGGGTACCTCGCGGATGCGAGCACGCCAACGAGTTCAGGGATGTGAGAAGGCCTATTTAGTTTAGTTAGTTAGGCTCAGTTACAGGGCCAAAGGAGGGTTTCAACAAAATTTAATCTCCTGTTTAGGACTTGGAGAGTTCGCTATCGCACCACTAGTTACTTCTGTTACTTCTAGGTTCATCTGTGAGGGAAAGTTTGTGTCGCATGTGTGTTTGGGAGGGAAGTGGGTAAATCATTTAAGTGTGTAAGCTTTGCTGTGCTGAACCACGGCCCCTGAAACTGCCACCATAACAATTGTTCCTGTGGTAGGTTTCTACGGGTATTAAGAAGGTAAGGGGGTTATACGGCCTTTTACAAACCCCATGAGTTAGTAAAGTTACCGGGCATCCCGAGAGTACACTTCTGGCGGCGGCGCTGTGCAAAGCATCAGGGGCCCAGATTACGTATTTGTAAATTTGTGTTTGGGGGATCTCGTCACCATCTTGTTCCAGAAAAGAAATTCAGTAAACAAACGTTGTGAGCTGGTGCTTGGAGTCGTGTTCTTTGTCCGTGACTTCGCTGTATTCTGGGGAAAACCTGCCCTCCCGTACTCGGCTTACACATCCTCCACCGAGATGAGACCTATTGCAAGTGGAGAGAGGCCCTTTTGTCTTGAGGTGAGAACACATCGCCACACGCATATGCCAAATCTGCTGCTGTGTACTGCAGCAGCCAGACTCGCTTCATGAAGGGGATTTCCACTAGTGAGTGAGCGATGATTATCGAACAAGTTGAAATCGGCACTGGTTTTTATGTTGATCGGATTTTTTTAGATTACGCGATAATTTAGGTTAAAAATATGTGCATATCATTAATATCGCGCCTCATTTTTGGCGCTTCCTGTCATTTTGGCGGCCAGCAATCAGCTTAGAGAATAGAGCAGGGTTGAGCTGGGTGTGGCAAACGTCATGATGGGATGTGTATGGTTGCGATAGCTAGGAAAATCACAATTGACATCGTTAAATAGATCAGCCCTTCTGTTCATGATCAGTTGTGTGTGTCAGTATCTCTAGAGTAGGACGTGCGCTCTGCCTCTGTGCAAACAGCTCTGCGAAATTTTCTATTTGTTCACTGAGACAGCTATACTTTTAGCTGGTGAACCTCTAGAACTTGGTAGATCTGAGATTTGCAGATTTTAGGTAGTTAGGCTGGAATTTTAAAGTGCATATACGCTGTATAAGTCACGGGGGGTTGCGGGGGGGGGGGGGGGGACCGTGGGCGAACACAGACAAGCTCTTTCAAAGGTTACATGGATATTGTGCACCCAGACAGTGTTGCATTGCATCTGCAATGCTTTATTATCAACAGTTTTTCCTGTTGAAATATTACTTGGATTCTGAATTTAGAAGTACTGTCTGGGTGGCAGGTTCATTTCATTTTTTCATGTAAACCACCCCTTATTTTATGAACACATGGCCGGACCATTGTAAAAATTGGCACTTATTAAGTATGTTTATACCCATACAAACCTAATAGAGTGTTAAGCTCTCACGTGCAGGCCCTCAAAACCTGTGTCTCTTTGTAAGTACTTTTAATGTGTAATATGACTGTATGTTTACCTTGAATTTGTTTAATGTGCTCGCGGTAAGATGTTGCGCTATTATTTTTTATAAATAAAGGTTATTTATTATTTTTATTATTATTATTGGATGTTGGCCAGCCTGACTTTATATTAGGATACTGATCTTTTCTAGTTACTGCAGGTCTATTTGTTAGGTGCAAAACTCACTTTTATTTATCAGTATTCATTTCATATAGTTGTTTTTTTTACTTTTGGTCAGTCAGCTTGGTTGATAGAGGTAACTTGCATTAAATTTATGAATCCGCAATTTTGTAGTCCACAGGTGTATGATATGGTGCCAAAATACCTTTTATTCATCCGTATACATTTCAGATATGTGTTTTTTTTACATTTGGCGCCACGGCCAGCTTTGTTATAGAGACACCTTGCAGGTAAATTGGAATCAGCATTGTTGTAGTAACACCAGGTGTATTGATAGGTTGCCAATAAATAACCTTTTATTATCCGTATAATTCAGATTAGGTGTTTTCGTCACTTTTGGTCAGTCAAGCTTGTTGGTAGCGGTACCTTGCACTTAAATTTGAACCTAGAATTTTGTTTTGTTGATGATTAGAAACATTTTTTTACTTATTGGGTGTAGCGGAGGAAATTAACCACATCTACACGTTAAATAAAAATTACCCTTTTAAAAATGCAGGGAGGGGTGATTATGTTGTATGTTATCACACATTGAAAAATAGCGCAAAATGATAATAATGTAAAACTTTAAATAAATACATTCCCTAATAAATTCTGTAACAATATGTTCGTTACAAAAAATTATATATATGACACGTCACTGTACAAAAGAGATAGTGACATTTGTATCTGTGGGTCAAGTCAGGTTTAGGGGTTCATGCTGTGGTACAGGACAGGTATGTCAATGTCAAGTTCAAATCAATGGTGGTTCAAGACTCCTTTTCCCGGCCACTTTTTAATATGTGGGTCAGAAAGGTTTAACCCTTCCCGTCATGGGGTATGATACGAACCTAGGCGGGAAGTGACTTCCCGCAAAATGGACGTATGCTTCGCCTGTCCTTGCACCGATGACGCTGCGGCTTGCGGGCGAGCCCAACGCGCCTGATCGCAGACATGGAAACCCCAGCAGTGTAAATTACGATGACTTATGTCCCATCTCCCCGGCACTGAGTGTGCTCCGGCCGCGGGATGGGAAAACGATCTTTACGCAGCGGTCATGGCCGCAATAATGAAGGCGCAGGGTAGGGAGGAGTGGGCTCCCTTGCCTCGATCGCGCGATGGCAGCTGTACTGAGATGGCCGCTCGCCCGTCTACCCTTCCGGACTCCAGGATCGCTTTTGAAAGCATCGGGGTAGTTTTGGTGAGTACCATGCACAATACATTGTTGGCATGGTGTCACCTAGATTGCCATGGCGACCTGTGCACTAGCTAGTAACGCTGTGCACAGATTCGCCTCTTCAAAACAGCAATTAACGATTTTTGCTGTTACCAAATCCCCATGGGGAGATGTAAAAACAAATGTGAAAAGTTAAAAAAAGGAAAAACACGAACACAAAATAATAAAATTAAAACATGTTCACTGCCCTTTTCCCTTTACAAACTCATTCACCAAAAAAAGATCATAAAATAATTATAGTACCCACTATTGGTATTGCCGCGTGGTAACGACCTACACTATAAATCTGTCATGTTAATTAACCGTTCGTGTGACATGCCCTGTAAAAAACAAAAATCAAAAACAGTCACTGTATTTGCGATTTTTGTACATCCTGCAGCACATAAATGGAATTAAAAACGATTAAAAAACATATTAAATGCACAAAGTTGTACCAATTAAACGTCAGTTTCATTCCGGAATAAAAACATGTCCTTACAGGTCTTGTATACGGAAAAATAAAAAAGTTATGGCTCTCAGAAGACAGCGATGCATAAATATTATTTACACAATGAAAAATTTTTTTTTTTTTTTAAACGTGCTTCCAACTTAAAAAAATTATAATATAGTGTACGCCGTAATGTTATCGACCCGAGATTAAAGTACATCGTCATGGATACTGCACAGTGAGCGCTGTTAAAAATTAAAATAAAAAAGAAAAAAGAAAAAATAAAAAACCATACTAGGATTGCCAGTATTTTCTTCACATGCCATTACCAAAAAAGGATTTAAAACTGATCAAAAAAGTCTTGTCCCCCAAAAAATGATACCAATAAAAACGTAACTCCATCCGCAAAAAACAAGAGACCTACAAAGCTATGTACACAGAAAATAAAAAAGTTATGGCATCATCAGAATATGGCGATGCAAAAAAACGTGTTTTACTTTTGGAATAAAAAGTGTTTTTGTTGTGTAAAAAGCAGTTTAAAAACATAAAAAATATACAAATTGGGTATCCGCTGTAATCGTATCGGACGCTGCTGAGTAATAATAACATGTCAAGCTATACTGCGGTGACCGCTGTAAAAAATAAAAATAAAAACACTACCAGGAATGTTGTATTTTGTTCAAAATGCCTACAAAACTTAATAAAAGTGATACAAAGCTGGCATCTGCACCCTATTGGTACTAATAAAAACATAACTCATTCACAATAAAACAAGCCCATAATCTGCTCGTATAACAGAAAAAACTGAAAATGTTTGGCTATTCAGAACAGGACAACAAATAACGCAATTTTTTATAGACTATTGCTATTGTTGTAAAAGTTATAAAAACATAAAAAAATATATAAAAATCGACTATCATTGCAATATTTTTACCGGACCGCCATAGTAAAGCTATCATGTATTTAAACTGCTCGGTGATCGCTTGTAAATTGAAGCACCAATAAAACAAGGGTGGGAATTGCTGTTTTCCCCTCATTTTTATAGCCCATGCAAAAAAAAAAAAATTTGGAAAATAACTTGCTGCACCAAAAGCACAATACACTAGATGAGATCTAATGAGGGTGTGAATCCAAAATGGGGCGGTTCTGGATGGTTTCATGTTCTGGTACTTTCGGGCTTTGTAAAATTCGACATGGCCCACAGGGCCGTTGCTAGGTCTAAAACATCGGGCTCGGGCCCTTTGAGTTTTTACTGGGTAAGGGTGGGTTCACAAACATTTTTCACGCCTCATGTGGAATTCGGATGTTTTTTTTACAGAGAAAAAAACCTTGTGTTCCTGTCAATAATTTTCTGCACTTCACAAGAATCACCGTCATCTCTCAGAGTCACTGTAAGTAAGAATACCAATGGAAAAATTACTTTTTTCAGAACTTCTCACCTTCAATATGATAATACCCCTAAACAGTCACTCAAAACATACAATACAATGGAGAGGAAATATACGGACGAGTGATTGTTAACTAAATAACCCTCCTACAAAACCAAGACCCAAAACTATTACTACTTAAGGCTCAAAATAATCCTGCCAGGACCTGACACCAAACGCAACCCCCACATGTGACCATAAGTGTACACAGGTATGGATTACATATTCACCATCCATCAGTGAAGATTGTGGTAGACACAGGTATTACCCATTACAGTGACCAGATAGTGGTTGTACTAGTTGTCTGTAGGCTTGCGAAATATAGTGATTACACTGCAGTTACATTTGTAACTCACCGGGTGATGTTCTTTTCTGATCAGCGTCGTTACACTTTCCCTTTTCTTCTCCATGTTCACACCTTCTGCTGATTGCTCCGGCCAATACTTGCACTGGAGGATTTGGACAAACTATCTTAGAATCCTCCAACATTTCCAGAAACTCCTTAATTATAGGTATAGGCAGGTCCCCTCAGGTTACGGGTATATAGGGGCACTGAAGCTGTATATGGGGCCACAGGCAGGTATATGGGGCCACAGGCAGGTATATGGGGCCACAGGCAGTATATAGGGGGCACAGGCAGTATATAGGGGGGCACAGGCAGTAAAAAGGGCGGCTCGGCAGTATTAGGGGCACAGGAAAGGTAATATAGGGGCCACTGAGGCAGAATATAGGGGCCAAGGCAGGTAATCTGGGGCAAAGCAGTATATAGGGGACATGAGGCAGTAATTGGGCCACTGGCAGTATATGGGGGGGCTCTGAGGCAGTATATAGGGGCGCCACAGAAGGTATATTAGGGGGCCATATGATCAGTTTTATAGGGTGCCACAAAGATGGTATATAGGGGCACTGAAGGGGGGGGGACAGTATATGGGGCAATGAAGGCTGTATATGGGGGGCACTGAGGCAGTATTATGGGGGCCGCAGGCAGTATATTGGGGGCACAGGCTGGCATATGGGGGCCCCAGCAGGCATATGGGGCACAGGCTGGAGTATATGGGGGCTCACACAGGAGGTATATGGGTGCACAGGCAGGCATTTATAGGGGCCACAGGCATGACATTATAGGGGACACAGGCAGGTATATGGGGCCACCGGCAGGGATATGGGGGCCACAGGGCAGGGTTTTATATGGGCCTCAGGCAGGACAATATAGGGGCACAGACACAGGGATATGGGGGCTCGACGGGCAGTTATGGGGGCAACAGGCAGGCATTTTAGGGGAACAGGCAGGCATTATAGGGGCACAGCAGGATATGGGGGTCCACAGGCAGGGATTGGGGGCCAACAGGACAGTGGTATGGGGGCCACAGGCAGCTATTATAGGGGCACAGGCAGGGATATGGGGGCTACAGGCAGGGATATGGGGGCCACAGGCCAGGGGGTGTAGCGCGGCCACAGGCAGGCATTTATAGGGGCACTGAGGCACAGGTAAACGCTTAAAAATAACAAACACAGTAATACTCACCTTAACTCCCCCGGCGGCGCGGTCCTTTTTCTGTCCTCTTCAGCCCGCGCCCCCCGGCAGCTCCTCGGGCCAGGGCCCTTTTGACGCCTGTGCGCCCGAGGACGGGCCGCGTCGCGATGACAACTCACGCGGACGCTGCGTGAGGCGCACGGGGGGCACGGGGGGTCCTCAGGCTGTGGGACCTGGGGCCTCTCGGTGTCGGACCGGGGGGTTTCCAAACTGTCTGGGGGGCAGGGAGGCGCTCGCTCTCTGCCCCCGCAAAAACCCCCGGGGGCGGTGGCGTCCAACGGACGCACTGCAGCGAAGAGCCGTCGGTGCCTAGGCCCAGGGCAGAGGCCTGGGCCCGGGAGATGGGGCATGGGGGTTTTTTATTCGGGGCCCGAGCCCCAAATAAAACAGCCTACGACGCCCTGCTGCAGGGAAAAGATGGGGAGGTTTTTCCTTGCAGCTTTGAGGGGTGGCATAGCGAGAGGCACCTCCAGACAGGGGGCAGTGTCCGGGCGCCCTTTTGACTGGCAACCCGGGGGTGTTAGGGTGGTTTATCCCTGCGGGGCAGTAAAAACACTCCAAATTTTAAGATGGAGATTGGGAGTGTCTGGGTTTAAAAAGGACTTTTTGATGCCCAGGGGGATAAAAACCCAAAAGGGGGGAAAAATCTTTGTAGGGGCAACCAACCTAGGATTCCGGGCGGATGTCCTTGGCCGGAGGCCGTACTGGGTTTTGTGACCCCCAGGGGGCCATGCAGGGGCCCGAAATGCCTGACGGTAAAAAGTGTGAGAGAGCGGGGATTTGGGGCTGTGGCTTAGTGTTCCCATGCTGCATTCCCTGTGGGGAATGATGACTTCTTTACCCCTGCATATACATAATAGGCTTTTGAAAAAACAATGGGGAAAAATGTATAGTAATTAATAGCTATGTGTCCAGCCTGGCAGGGGAGGTAAACGGGGTTTGCAAAGTTGCCCCTTTTCTGCCCCCCTGTGTGAACAAGCGCTAAGGTGGTGCAGTTATTTTCAATAAGGGAAGCGCCCAAGTAGCAAGGTGATTGTGTCTGGGAGGTCAGCAGTTATGTTCTGATCCTGTTGGTCCCATGAGTGTTTGCATATTTAATGGAAACTCTGCAATGTGTTCTGAAACGGAGGAGGGAACCCATGAATGTGACGCTCTGCTGGGTTATGAGGAGACTAGGTGTGTGAATGTGCTGGTTATTGACCATGGAAACACAAAATCTGTGAAGAGCCCTCTATTTCAGTGTGGGAATGGACACGGCAATGTGTCAGTGCTTCAGTTGTAGGATGATGCTGATTATGCAGAGGGGAAATGAGGGAAAAAAAGTGTGCTGAGGCAGATTCTGTGTGCAGCCCTGAGCAAGTGGATCTGTGATGGAGATCCAGAGTGTGACACTATAGAGGGTGAAGAGGAAAGTTTTTGCTGTGACTTGTAGTCCCCTGTGGGGAAAAAATTTTCCAGTGTCTGCTGTATTTCCAGTAGCTTTTACTGCAGTGGTCCCACAGACTACAGTGACAGTAGGAATGGAAAGTGTGACACGCTAGACCCAGAAAAGAAGAGGGGTAGCTCAGGCGCTAGTGAAGGGCAGGTCAGTGTGTTTGAACCCCCAGATGGTAAGGAAGTAGTGTTGAGCGATTGCGTTGGCCATCGACATCGGTCGATGGTCGATAGTCGACCATCATCGACAATATAGTCGATAGTGAGCAGTCGATTATGAGCGATGACCATTAAAGTCTATGGGGAGAAACAACAACACTTCATTCTTACACCCAAACAGGGCTGGAGAAGCTGGAATTAACATCCACAACAGTCAAAGGGGATACGGCTACATCTTAGGCAACACACTTAGGTTATAAAAGCCACAGAAAAAAAAACACACAACATTACTATCCTTGTCTGGTACCACAGCATGACCCTTAAACCTGCATCACCCACAAATTTAAAAAGTGCCAGAAGGCAGTAGATTTGAACCATCATTTTACTTGAACTGGACATTGAATATCCCTGTCCTGACGCAGCATGACCCAAATCTGCGACCCCCAGATTTAAAAAGTGCCGGGAAAGGAGTCTTTCAACCCCATTTTAGTTTCACTGGACATTGACTATTCCTGTCCTGGGCAACAGATGACCCCACATTAAAAAGTGCCCCGGGAAAAAGGAGTCTTTTAACCCCATTTTTAGTTTCACTGGGGCATTGACTATATCTGTCCTGTACCACAGAATGACCATAAAACCCGATGACCCCCAGATTCAAAGTGCCGGGGAAAAGGAGTCTTTCAACCACCATTTTAGTTTCACTGGACATTGAAATATACCTGTCCTGGGCCACAGCATGAGCCCAAACCTGCATGACCCCCACATTTAAAAAGTGCGGAAAAAAGGAGTCTTTCAACCACCATTTTAGTTTCACTGGACATATACTGTCATTGTCCTGGTTATCGCTTGCCCCTCCGTATGAGTGGGGCCAATTGAGCTTCACTTGGAAAATACTGGGGGTTAACGCTCCTGTTCCACCCCGGTGCCCTTTTTCCTGGCATTCTTTTTTTCATTTTACTCAACGTGCTGGAGGAAATTGCCTCTGTACTTTGTTCTCTGTCCGTGTTCCATACTCCATGTCCTCTGAATAAAACCTAAAATCTGGTCAAGTCTTCCTGTTTCCTCCCTTGTACAATTCAGAGAAATTTTTTTACCATCTTTTTTTGTACATGCAAGTTTTTTTAGTAGTTTAATTCTAGAAAACACATTTTTAAAATAGGATGGAATCCCACATGTCTTTGTTTCTCTTTTTTTTAATTGGGATTTTAAAAGGGTTGTCTCAATACAGGGATTGATGCTATGTTAAATTTTTGCAAAAACAAGTATTTTGCAAAATTTTGTCATTAACAGTGTCCCACCTATTCCCGTTTCTGACGGACCATCACCCTTAGCCACTCTTTACAATTGTAGAACAAATGCTGTTAGAAACCATTTTTTTTTTTTAAGGCTTGTATATAGCTGCATTTCAAAGCAAAATGCCCCCAAAAATTCAAAGCATGACCCTTGAGCCCCTTTGGACAATTTTTGAAAAAACAAATGTCTGTTGAAACAACATTTTTTTTATAAAAGGACCCGTGTATTGCTGCATTTTTAAAGCAGCAGACCCAAAAAATTATAAAAATGATTTTCAGCCCCTGTTAAAAATTGTAAGGGAAATGCCCTTAGAAGCCCATTTTGTTCCAAAAAGGGCCATGGGTTATTGCTGTTCTCAAAACTTAATGCCCCCAAAAAATTATAAATAGGACTTCTCACCCATTTAAAAATTTGTGAGGGAGAATGCCATTTAAAACCCACTTTTTTTTTTTCCCAAAAGGGACCATAATTATGCTGATTCACGCAAATGAACTCAAAAACCATTGACAATGCGAAAAATTTAAAATAAAATGAAAAAAAGGGAAATTTACGGTATTGTCATGAAACCTTGCTGTCTTTTACAGTCCCCTCAAGAAAAACCCAGCAAAATTAATTTTGGGAAAAAGAGAAAAAAAAAATTGCAGTAAGAAAATCATTTTAAAAAAAACATTTTTAAAGAGGACCTATCTGTTTGAAGAGGAATGTGAAGTAGCCCGGGGCAACAATCGGGCCCCTCGGAAATTTGGGGGCCAAACATCACAGAATCCATGCCTGTTTTCATTTTTGATGAAAGTAAAAACGATCCACTTTTTCTGTGGAACCCCGGTGCGTTTGTCGTAATGACCCCCTCCGCTTGTGAAGGTCCGCTAGATTGAGCTGGCTGTGGAAAAGGGACAACACCTCTATGGGGTGATGAGCCCTTTTGGGCCATTGCCATTTTTGGGTCCCAGAATTTTGGGTCCGGAACACATACAAAAACATCGGGGTTTTTGACGCATAGTCCTGCACCTTGTCTTAAACTGGTCTTGTGTGTGGATGGTTCCCCCATTGCATGCATTTGGTGAGGTGGGAAAAAAAAAGATTTCCAAGGTCACCCATTTGGCTTCTGCCACCTTGCCCCGCTCTGCTGCCCCTAGCCTACTTGGCACTCTAATGCGTCACGTTCTGATGTTGTTCCCCCCGTGCATTTGATGAACGTTGAAGCAGACGCAACAGATGGGCTCCAGTTGTCAAACAGCAAGGGCTCCTTTCCTGCATTTTATTTATTTGGGGAGTGGAAAGGGAAAATGCTGGTTTTGTTTTTTACCGGGGTCCGGAGGGTGGCCACCCAGTAAAATATGTTCATTTTGATGGCCTTAATGCGAGGATAGTTTTGGGGAAATGGGCTCCAGCCCCTATGTGAGAGTGGGCCTTTATTTCCCAAGCCTGGGCGGGGGACTAGCAAACTGATCTTCCTCATCTTCCCCCTTGCCTCAAATTTGCGCCCAAACCCCTTCCAAGGGAAGTCGCGGTCTCGGGTTAGGGAAAACCCCCCTCCCCCTCCCTGCCTTCGGTATAGCTTCAAAACCCGCCCTGATTGCCGGTTTATCACCCCGAAGTGATGCCCCCACCTTGCACTAGCTCTGGCCCCGAACCACTGCCCAATGAAGACCCATGAAATTGTGAAAAATGTCGGGCCCTTTGGATTTGACGGAGAGAAAAACTCCGTGTCCATTTCTGTGTCCCCTTCCCCCCCCCGTCGCTGCGGGACCGTTGTTTGAGTGTCCAAAAAACGTTCCGAACTAAATCACCACAATGCTCTGCTGACAAAAGGGATTGTCCCCACTGACCCTTTTTGGTGGCTTCTTCAAAATGGCAAGGATGGGCAGAGCTATTTCACCTGCCCCCACTTGGGTGGCTAAACACCCCGAGGCCGCACCGCGCTTGTCGGGGCCCAGTGCATTTTGTACGGGTTTTGGCATTGCCTGCTCCCCACAACGCTGGAGCATGTGGGGGGGGAAATTTCCCAGGTGTTGCCACGTCAAAAAAATAAACGGTTGAGGGGGGGCCCGATGACGCGCAAGCAGCCAGGGGGCGAAGCGGGTGCACGGCGGAAGTGCAAACTTAGACTTGAGCCTTCCTCGCAGGCAGTCCAGCCCAGGTGCTCTTTAAAATTTTGGACGAAAAGGTTCATGACATTGCCGGGGCAAGGATTGCCCCGCCCTACCGATCTTAAGGGGGGCCCCAGCAGTTTTTCCCCCTTTTATCGCACACCCCCTTTGCTGGCAAAAGGTTCTTGGCACCCCAGCCGGCTTGGTTCGTTGCGGGGGCCCGTCCACAGCTCCTGACCTGTGTGTGGAGGGTCCCCAAAGAAGATTAATTTAAAAAGGGCCCTGGTTTTCGGGGCACGTGATGCCCCGGGGCCTTGGGGGAAAGAACCCTGCACCATCCCTGGGGTTTTTGAAGAGCAGCCCGACCTGAAAGACCCGTCCCCCCCAGGACTTCCCCCCAGCCCCCCGTGAGCTGTCCAGAGCTTAGCGGCCTTGCCTGTGTTATAGCCCATGGTCTGGTCAGAGGATTTTTCCCGGCCACAGAGCAGACAACGCGCTTAAAAATTTTAGTGACACGGGGCGGGCCCGGGCAGGGGACGGTTTTTCTGGAAAAGAAATCCCCGCTCGGCATCTGGATTTGGGGAGGAAAAGGGCCTGGGGGCAGAACCACCTGTGTCCACCATCGGAAGGCAAATTTTCCCAAGGCCAAAAGGGGCAATGCCGCTTCAGGTTTTTGGCTTTGGGGGATGGTTTGGGTTGTGTTTTTTTTGCCCCAAAACCCTGGAAGACGGGCGGCTGCGGGGACTGGCGCTTCGGTTTTGGGGAAAGGGGAAGGGGGGGGGGTTAGGGGGATTTGGGGTGCGGTGGAAACTGGGGGGGGCGGGGGGGGGGGGGGGGGGGGGGGAGGGAGTGTTCAACTCTGAAAAATGGGGGGGGTTGGGGTGGGGAGGGGGGGGGAGACGGGGGTTGGGGGGGTTTGGGGGGGTTGTTTTTTTTTTTTTTAATTTTTTAACTTTTTTTTTCCCTCATTCTAAATTTTTTGGTGGTTAACCCCTAAGGTTTTTGCCTCTATTATGCTTTACGGATAGGCGACAATGACATCGCTGGGGAAACGAGGCTTGGTCAAAGAAGGCCCCCGGTTGAGAGGTCCCGGACCTTTTTGACGGGGATAAGCCCGGGGGCGGGGGTTTTCGGGGACCGTGGATGGCGGGAAACATATTTAGTGGACTTTTGCGCCGCCCTCTCCCTTTTTGAGGCGGAACCGTACTGACACTACCCCTCGTCTTCCCCCTCGTCCTTTTGAAAACTTTCGCATTCAAATTCTGTGAAAAGACCACTTGGGTCCGCAATGTGTCATCATTCTCAAAAACAGGTCTTTGTTCCTGAATTCTGCATCCCGGAGCTGCGGGCACAAGCAAGAGGGCGCAAGGCGTTGCCGGGCCCCTGGGATTTTTTTCCGTTTCCCGTTCCTTTTCCTCCTTGATGTATCAGTAACTGGGGGTCAGAGCAGAGAAAATATCCTCTTTGGTCTTGATCTTTTAAAATGCCTTCTGACCCCAACCCATTTTGTCATCAAGAGGTCTTCAGAAAAAGGATTATTCACAGTGGTGGGTACACGAGTTGACATTTGGGCTCTTCTGTTGGACGGATGCTGTGATGCTATGAACATTTGTGGGCGGACTGGGGGGGAAGGAGGTAAGATGTGGATGAGGTTGCATTAACCCTGAAGGACGATTGGCGCGCTGTGCGTTCTGAGATTTACGGGCCCTGACCCAGCGTGACAGGCCTGACGGTCCTGCAACTGACGAAAAAAATTTGAGAAGGTATGGGGAAAAGTTTTGGAAAGTTCTTTTTAAAAAATGGGAAATCCGCTATTCTCAAATCCCTCAAATCAAAACAAAATTGCTGGGTTTAAATATAAAAACAAAAGTAGATCTATCAAAAGCTGGCCTGCGCCAAGTCAAAAAAACACGTATTGAAAAGGGATTCGGGTAATACAAGGTATTTTTGGCACCCATAATTCCCTGTGGTGACATAAAATTGCGTATTTAAATATAACTGCAAAGTAGTCTATCAACAACTGGCCTGCGCCAAAGTGAAAAAAACGTATCTGAAATGTTTTGGAAATAAAAGGGTATTTTTGGCACCTAAAATTTACCTGTGGTGACTAAAAAATTGGATTAAAATTTTAAACTGCAAATGATTATCAACAAAGCGGGCCTGCCCCAAAAGAAAAAAACACGTATCTGAAATGTATTCGGAAAACAAGGTTTTTTTTGGCCCCTATCTTTTCCCTTTTTACAAATAAAATTGCTGTATTCAAATTTAATGCAAGGTGCCTCAATGAACAAAGCTGAAATCCCCAAATCAAAAAAAAAAAATCTGTTATGTTTCGTAAAAATACAAGATATTTTTGGCCCCTTTTTCAATTCCCCTGGGTGACTATAAAATTGTGTATTCAAATTTAAGTGCAAGCCCCTCAATGAACAAGCGTGGGGGCCCAAAGTCAAAAAAACGTTTCTGTTATGTTTCTTTAAAATTACAGATATTTTTGGCACTTTCAATTACCTGTGGGGACTAAAAAATTTGCTGGTTTCAAATTTAAAGTCAAGGTGGATATTCAACAAGGGGGAATGGGAAAAATTAAAAATGAACACTATCTGAAATTTTATTTCTGATAATAAAAGGGGAGTTTTGCACAAAATAAGGGGGCCCTCATTACTAAAAAGATGTGTAACCCTATAAGTTCAGCTGCCCAATATCCGGGAAATATTTCAAAGAAAACTGTGAAAAATTTTAAATTTGCAGTGCAAATTCTACACTAAATCTTGGGAACTTTATCAGTATTCTTTATTTGGCTTGTCTGTGTTCGCCAACGGGGCCCCCCCCCCCCCCCTGTGACTTTACGCGGTAGATGCTCCTTTAAAAATCTCTACCCAACTAATAAAATCTTCCAATCTTTAATCTAATAAATTGTAAGGATACGCTAATAGTAAAAGGGTTTTTTGTGAAGAAAAAATTTTCGCTGAGCGTTTGGACACAAAACAGGGGCACGTCCTTTTTCCTGGACGTGAGAGACACTGAGGCGAACAGGAAACCTTTCTATGTAAAAAAGGTCATGTGATTTTTTCCAGCCAAACGCAACCATCACATCCCGTAAGACGTCCACACAATCTCACCCTGCTCTTTCGTAAGTGATTTGCTGGCCTCCAAAATGAAAAAAGCGCCCAAAAAGGCGCGATTAATAGATGATCACATTTTTTAAACCCAAATTATCCATGATTAAAAAACCTCACCATAAAAACTGTGCCGATTTCAACTTTGTCGATAATAATCGCTCAACACTATAAGGAAGTACTTGCTTTTGAGATGGTTGATAATTTTTCCCTAAAAGTTATGGAGGACAATGTTACCAGTATCACAGAGGTGGTAGTCGTGGTTTTGGTGGGCCACGGTGGGGGTGCTATTAGCAGATTTTGGTCCCTACTGTTAAAAATGTTGTCATTGACTCCAGTGACAATGTGAAATGGTTTGGGGTGCAAAAATAAAGGAGTGACCCTGATAGAGGTTGAGTGTTTCCCCCTTAGAACGGTACGGGGATGTGGGAAACATCGCCACACATTGCTCCAGAAAGGTCTGTCTAAATAGAGTCAGTAAACGGAGGTGTGAACAGGG
>JAODAL010046536.1:0-30835 GCA_025379985.1 Phyllomedusa bahiana | reverse complement strand
CTTTTTTCCCCATTCTGTTCTATGGTGGTCCCAAACAGGGGAACTGTGTTCCCTTCTGTTCTAGGGGAGTTCCCATACAGGGGAGTGCTGTGTTCTCTGTTTTGTTTAGGGGATTTTCCCAGTCAGGAAGCGCTGTGTTCTCTCCACTGTTTTGGGAGCCCCATACAGAGGAGACTGTGTTCCTCCATTCTGTTTATGGGGGCCCCATACAGGGGAGCCTGTGTTTCCATTTCTGTTCTAGGGGATTCCCAGAACAGGGGCACGTGTTCTCCATTATCCTCTATGGGGTTCCCGTACAGGGGAGTGCTGTGTTTTCCATTCTGCTCTATGGGAGTTCCCAGTAGGGGGAGCGCTGGTTTCTCCTTTCTGTTCTATGGGCTTCCCCAGTACAGGGGGAGCGCTTTTTTCTCTCCATTCTGTTCTTTTGGATTTCCCCAGTACAGGGGAGTGCGTGTTTTCCATTCTGCTCTATGGGAGTTCCCCCAGACGGGGAGCACTTTTTTCTCCATTCCCTGTAGGGAGGGGAGCACCTCGGATGTACGAGTAAAGGATAAAGTCAAGTATATTTTTACCCAAATTCATCTGTGCATCCAGCACTGTTACATAGTGCAGCTATAAAAGAAAGCAGGAAACCTTCTTCTACAGATTTGGGGATGAGGATTTTTCTGATTCATGGCTTGTCTCTTGTTACTGTGACCTCAGCGGTGCGTCTACACAGTAACACCTGAGAGCGAAAAACGCTCTGGATACTGCCGAGTGTCGGAATAAATCATTACATAATGCAGATGAGGACGGGATAATGTTCTAGAATGCAGCAAATACAACGGCTACGAGATGTTACATTGGTAATAAAGAAAAGTCATTTATCTCATCTGCTGCGATATAAGTCACCTTCATATCCCACAACGTGTACCAACCAATGCACTGCAACATCACACTAAATATAGAGGAGGCCCAGGTTATACCAGCATGCTCCATATTACTATATACAGGAGTTTCCCCGGGTTATCCAGCATGCTCCAACACTAACAGGAAAGGCCGGGTATACCAGCTGCCCATATTACAAATCGGGAGATCCCGAGGTTATCCCACTCCCATTACGTAAAGGAGATCCCCGGGTTTATCCAGCATCCCCCATATTACTATAAACATGAATCCCGGGGGTTTATAAGGCATGCTCCTTCACTATTACGGAGATCCCCAGATTATGGGGCATCTCCTACACTATAAAGGAGATCCCCGGGTTATGCCAGCAAGCCCCAATCTTCTATCCCAAAGTGGCACTTTCACAGGTGGAGGGGGGCATGGTTTTTGGCAAAATTTTGCTGCTGCTGGCAGCGTCGGGAGCTCTCGCCCCTGTTTTGCTTGGGGGGAAGCTGCCCCAAATGGGGGAAAGGGGGGGGTTTTCCAAACCCCTGCCCCCCAGACGCCCACGGGGGGTTTGATACGAAGTCGGCCCGGGAGGAAAGTGAGCACGGGATCATGACAGGGGGGGGGAGGTGGGGGGCTTCCTTGGGGCGGGTAATCTGCTTCCCCACCCCTTATGGTGTTCAGTAAGGATCAGAAAGGGGTCAACAGCAAAAGAAAACCTTCGGGATGCAGGTCGCAAGAATGCCCCCACAGGGGAGCATGAAGAAAGGCTTCAGGAAAGTAGTTTGATCCCCTGCAAAAGTCTTTTCCCCTTTCCTGGAGCTTTCACAAGGAGGAGCTGCTGCCCTGAAGGATCAAAGGACCCCAGGCCTCGAGAGAAAGGAGTACAGCTGGAGATCTAACACCCCGGAAAGCAGCAAGTCTGTGAGCAGCCAGGGGTGAGAAATCAAGCCAGTTACCCTACCTGTGAGGAAGGGGAGCTGGAATTGGAGCACAGGGAAGAACCGGCCGCAGAAACGAAGTGACCAAGGGGGAGGGACCAAGTTATCAGAAAAGAAGGCATGTTGCAGCCCGGGAGATAGGTGGTTTGCAAGCCTTGCCTCTCCCCCAGCTCGTGGTAGCGACCCCTATGGTAATTAGAGGAAGTGCATTAAGTGCGTTGCACCTCTGATAAAAGGGGGAGCAGCAACATGAATTAAAAACGTGTTAACAGTGAAAATGTTAAGTAGTGAATCTCCTTTTCCCTAGTGAGTTTCGTCAAAAAAGTAATGATAAAAAAGACAGTGAAAGGGGGGAATGGAGGGATTTATTAAAATTTCCCCCTAACACTACCTGAGCAACATTACCCCTAACATCAGAGAGGAAAAACCCAAAACACAGTCCAGAGTTAGTCTCGGGACCTGCATCAGCCCAAAGAATCCCCCCCAAGGGGAGCAAAAAATTTGGCCAAGGCTAAGGTTTTTGGAAAAAGGAGTTTTTCGTCCCCCCCCCCTTTAAAAATTGGGGCATTAGGCAGAAGGCAGAATGCCTTTAAACGTTCGGTTCTCCTACCCCTTTATAAAAGAATTTGAAAAGTGGGGGGGAAATTTAAATTAAATTACAAGAAAAACTGACACGTTAAAGTTAAAAACTTAAAAGTACCCCTGCTAAAAAAGGGAAAACTTTTAAAAAAGAAAAAAAATAGTATACAAAAGGAAAAAAAAAGTTTTATCAAAAGGAACCCCGGGATTCAGAAATAGGGGGCCCATTCAAAAAAAAATTTACGAACAATTCGGGTTTTCGGGGGAAAGAGAGGGGTAATCAAGTTGGGGGGGGAAGAGAGGAATGAAGGGGAGAGAAGAAGGTTAGAAGGTGAAAAGAGGGGGGAGGGAAGTGAGGGAACAGTGGAAAAAGGGAAGGGAAGAAAACAAACTGACCCCGAAAGGGACCCCAAAAAAAAATCCTCATGTTAAAGTTCCCCGCGCGGGTGGTGGTCAAGAACCCCCTAAAGAACCACTCAGGAAACAGGGGGATTCCCCCAACCGGGCCCCAAAGAATTAACGGGGATTGGCGGAGTAGCAGAGGGCCAGGGTGTAGGTATGGGGAGGCCGGGGGGGTTTTTTCTGGAAACTTATTGCCACTAGAATCCCCATAAACCTTTCTACCTTCCCCCTTTGGGGACGTCCCCCCCGAAAAAAAAGGGGGAAGGGGGAAATGGAGGTCCAAAGGGGGTTGCTGGGAAGACACCCTCTGGTGTTTGGGCCCATATCGGAGTTTTCCAGATACCCCAGCAGGGGTCTAGTGTGGGGTGGCTCTGGGGCGGCAACCAATGGAGGCAAGCTGCATTTTCCAAGGGTACTGTCAGGAAAATATCCAAGAATCGGCTCTGACACTGTCGCCATGGGGTATACGGGGCAATAAGGCTGGCCAGGTATGAATGTGGGGCAGAGGTGGGTACAGAAGGTACAAAAGAAGGATAGACGGGAAGGATAAGGAAACAAGGGATGTAGTGTTGGATGGGGGGAAGTGGGGGAATATAAGGTCAAAAGAGGAGGGAGGTGTGGGGGAAAAGTGTTATGGAGTTTGTGGGGAAGGGGGAGTATGGGGAGAAGGAGGGATAAATGGGGGATAAAACTGGATTGAAGGTAAACACTGTACTAGTAGGGGGGGGGTTGCGGGCCCACCACCCCCTCCGGCCGCCCCATCCCTCTGTTTTGGTCAGGCGGGGGGCGGAGTACGCTACGTTGCGGCGGGGGGAGGGGGGTTTCTAGGTTGCCGCCGCCGTTGCGGGGAGTGAAGAAAATCACTTCACTTCTTAAAGGGGCTCTAAAAAAGGGGAGGGTCGGTCACTTAGAGGGGGGGGAGTCCCCTGTCCTTTTGGATGGAGGGGCATGGGCTCCCCCCTTCCAAGACAAAGGACAGGAGGGGGGGGGAAGCCACCCCCCCCCCTCAGCCAGGCAGGGAGTACCAGAAGGAATGTGGTCCGTCTCAGAGGGGTCGGCAATGACCAGTCCCCCTGGGGCCCCAGGGGGGACTCCTGTTTGGGATGGAGTTCAGGGATTTGACACTTTGCCCTGATCCCACCCTTCGGGATCCCCGATATACGACTTAGCTTCGTGGGGCCGGGGGGTTAAACTTTTTTTGGTTTCCGTCACAGGTTAAGAATATTTCCCCAAGTGGCATTTTGAGGCCCAAGCAATTTCCGCCAAAAATCATGTTAAGAAGGTCCCCGTTATGAACAGAAATGAGTTCTTTCTTCGTTGACATCAAAACCTGGTCAGTAGGTACGGAGAAGCACACAGACCCCAAACCAAGATCCGGGAGAGCATGGCTTTGGGTCGGGGGCGGGATTTTTAGGTTAACTAAAAAGTCTCGGAAACACCGTCACCCATATCCATCCTCCGCTTTTTGGGGAAGAGACCGAATCCTGCTTTACCGGGGGCAGCCGAAGCTCTACAGTTCGGTGACCCCCCCTTTTTTAGTGCGCAATGTAAGGCGCAGGTTTTGGCAATTTTGGGGGGGGTAATCATCAAGCCGCATGTGGGAAAATTCGCACAATTTGTGGGGTGAACCGCGGTATCCTTCTGGCTTTGCCCTGTTCTTTCACCAAACCCTGAGTCCTCAGGAAGGGGAAGGGAGGCAAGGGCCCGAGGACTCGGGAGGGGGGGCGGGAAATAAAAAACGGTAAAGGTGAAAAGCAAAAGGCCAATGATTTAAAAAAAAAAGAAATCGACAGCAAGCTGAGGCGCAGGGGGCCGAGAAAGGAGAGGGGGGGGGGGCCCCCGGACCCATCCGGGGTTCAAAGATCTTTAACCCGGAAGCGGCTTCGGTGCCGAACAATCTGAGGCCCTGAGGGAAGTGCTGGAGGAGGAGACCCGGGGGATAGAGAAAGAGAAGGAGGGCCCCCTCCCCCACTTCTGATCACCAAAAGTGGGGGAGAGTGAAAGGGGGACGCGGGGCCCCCCAACGGGTCAAAAAAAAGGGGGAAAGGGGAGAGAAAGGGAGAGGGGAGGGCCCCCAACCTACTGGAGGGACCACTCCAACCCCTTAACCCTGAGCAGCCGGGGCCCTGTAAAGGAAGGCAGGGTAAAACCCCCCCCCCGGCCGAGACCTCCAAAAAGGTTCAATGTGCCCGGGGGACCTTATCCCCCTTTTAGGAGAGGGGGGAAGAAGAGAAAGGTGCGAAAAGGTCAGGGGAGCCTCCGCGGAGTGGCGCTGGTGGTGGCACCTGGCAAGAGAGAGAGAGAGGGGGGGGTGGGGGGTGGAAAAAATGTTGATGTGGTAGGTGGGAAAGGATTCTCCGTCAGTCAAAGAGAAAAAAACCCGTGATCTCTATAAAGTAGACAGAGGGATCGGTAAAAAGAAGGCGTCGAGCTCGATATCAATATGGGGTTTACCAACTCAGTTGACGCGGCCGTACAATTGGGCCCAAAGTAAAAACTAATGTGCTAGTTACGATGTTGATTTTTTCAGCCCTGTTGAACGAGGTTTTCCCTTTTTGCAAAAGACCAGATTGAGGTTATGCGGAATAGGGAAAGGGAAGAAGGGAAGGGGGGCCAAGGGGTTTTAGTTCTTTGCTGCCGAGGGGGTTTTTGGAAGCTTAAAAGTCACTCCCGGAAGAGACGGGGATTAACAATCTTTTGAGGATTTCCTGCAGAGTCAGATTTTCCTTTTCTGGGGTATGCAGTATAAGCAGAGTGGGGGAAAAAATTTTAAAAAAAGGGCAGCGGGGTTCTTCCACCAAACCCCTAACTCGAAACTTGAAACAGGTACCGCCGTATCAGGCCTAGGGAAAAAATCAACATTTTGTCTCGACTGGGGGTGACCCCTGATCAATCTCCCAGAGTTAAAGCCTTGCTCAAGGGATATCGGACGACACGCATCCTTTTTTTTGAAAGGGACTTTGTCAGGTACCCTCCCCCCCCCTTACAAGAACTGCAGGGGTTCGGTTAGTAAAAATAGTTACGGCCCAAAGGATGTACAGGTTTTCTGGGAAGTCCATTCAGAATTTGGGAAAAGTTAGGTCTTCTACTCTCATCTTTGGGCAGGAGAGGTTTTTAAACGAGACAAATGTTTTGCTTTTTCTGGCTGAAGTATTCCCCACCAGGAGTAAGCCTCTCTTTTTAGAATTTGAAGGCCCGACGAAGGGGAAGTAGAGGGGTATTGACGGTTAGCCCTCAAGAAGCCCCCGGCCGGATTGGGTTTTAAATCGAGTTTCAAGACCTTTAAGGCATCTTGGTTCCCTCTTGACCGAGGTCATAAATAGTGTTTTTCCTCCGGACTCTGCCCCGGTCAGAGAAGGTCGCTCTTCATCCTGTCAAGGGGAAGGATCCGTCCGATTGAGAACTGGTGTCCCATACGCTATCAAATTGGACAGAAAGATCCTGGCAAAAGTGCTTTTTTAAAAGGTTGATAAAAAAATTTGCCTCGGGAGCCCTTTCTTTCCGGGCCCCGCACGTTCCGTTTTTGGTCGTAAACCCATTGTGCGGTCCTTGGTGTCAGGGGGCTGTGGAGCGGGGGGGGCAGGCCTTGGAAAAGGGTTCACACTGTCCCTGGATCAGGCAAAAATTTTATCGAGTCAACCATGATACTCTGGTCCATCTCCTGAGATATGGGGCTCTGGTGGGGTTGAAAAATTTGGGTAAAAACATTGTACAAAGGGGGCAGGTTTCCCCTTTTGGAAAGGTTGTATTGGGCGGCCTTTTTTTGGGGGGGGTCCCGGGGTACGTCAGGGCTGTCCTCCCAGCTCCTTTCTTATGTTTTTCGATCATCCCTTCCCCAAAAAAGGTAGATGTGGACCCTTGGGGGGGGAGGATGGGGCCGGGGCCTCAGCGCCCCCTTGGGTTGGGCCCGCAACTTTACTCTGTTTGTCGCTCCTCGGAGGGGGCCCGATTGGGTTGGCGGGAATTGAAAGCTACTCGGGCATCGGGTCCAAGACAATCGGAAAAGTGTGAAAATCTTTGGGGGGGAAGAAGAAACCAACTTTTGACTTTTGGGCACCTTTCCCGGCCCAGACGACAATTTAAAATACGGGGGTTTTAATTCGGGGCCCGGGGGATTACCCAAAGAAAAATGGGGGGACAGGCTAAACAAAGCCCTCGAAAGTTGAACGTGGAAAGGGGGGTCTTTACCCCTTTGAGAGAAAGGGGGGACTTGAAATCGAAACTTTTCCCTCTCCCTTATTCACTATTTGGGCAGTGGGGGCATTTTGCCGGGTTTTTCCCGGCACGGATCTAAAAATCTGTTTTTCAAATGTTTGGGGGAAAAAGACTTACCATCAAAAGGAGTGACAACCGTAAAAGGGGAAACCCCGTGTATTTCTTACAAATCCCTTTATTAAGATCAACAAGCCCTCCTTTGGGACGAGGGCTCTCCTTTTTGGGGTGCCCCCTGCTGGGGGTGGTTTTTTTTCCACTTTCCCGGAAAAGGGAGTCAGGGGTCGTTGGGGGAAAAACTTCGCGCGTCAGGCAATACTTCCCCGGGTTACGTTGCACTGACCCTGAAACCATCCGCCCGGGGGGTTGGGAAAAGAGGAGATAATGACTGCCCGGAAAACCCCGGGCGAGAGGGGTTGTCTACCCATTTTCAGACCCTTGGCCCCAAAGATTGCCCAGGTAGGATTTGAGGGTAGGGTTACGTTTATTGAATTGGAGGATCCCGCAGAAAATTTTTTGGGGTACGACCTGGCGCTGGTTCCCCGGTAAGCTCATGTCAGGGAAACGTGAAGTTTTTGAAAATCCCAGACAAAAAACCCTCGGGAGGAATTTGGTGGGTCTGGAAAGCATGGAACACTTTCCTCCATTGCCCCTACAATGCTGAGGGTACAAAAAAGGGTGGGTGCTTCCAAGGTTGGCAGGTTTGGCAGCCCCCCATGCGGAGCGGTATATGGAACATTCAAAAACCCCGGTGGAGGGACCCCCTGCACTTTATTCATAGTTACCCCATGTCAGGGGAAAACTGGGGGCACGGTGCTTAGTGGCACGCGACAGAGAAAAAATCTTCCCCAGGAAACGGTGGTTAGGGGACATTTTGGACATCTGGTGAAGGGCGTTTGTGGAGTTCGGAGGGGGGGTCAGGGGGGGCATCGACCCCTTTTGGGGGGGGTTGT
This sequence comes from Phyllomedusa bahiana, assembly GCA_025379985.1. Lineage (NCBI taxonomy): Eukaryota > Metazoa > Chordata > Amphibia > Anura > Hylidae > Phyllomedusa > Phyllomedusa bahiana. Next base: position 22,878 of record JAODAL010046536.1, on the reverse strand, counting down.
CCATCAGGGGTTTCCCCGATCTTTTGCCTCTACTTCCCGGGTTTGGTGGGCTAATTTTTACACTTGATTTTTTGTTTTGTTTTCAATTGAGGGTTTAAAGGGTTTCAGGACCGAACCCCAGCCTTCAGAGGGGATGGGAGGGAAATAAGGATTATATTAGGTTGTAAGTACACGGTATAATTTTGGGCGCATGTTATCGGGGGTTTCCGTGTTTTCAGGCGTATTCTGCACCTCCCCCCCGAATTCCCCCGTCGGGCCAGGGATGTGGTGTTAGGCAGTGTTTTTGCCATTTTACTGCGCCCGCATGAAGGGGGGGGGGGTGGGCGCGGTGGGGCGTTCCCCGGGGGGGGACGCGCCCCGGTCGAAAAAACCCCAGGCAGTACGATCGCGGGGCGGTAAAGCGAGGCCCAGGGCCGCCTGGCCCGCTCCGACAAGCAGCCCGGTTTATTTTGGTCTAAATGCTCCGGCGAGTCAAGTGAAAAAAAGGGGGAACATGCTGGAGCAGATAGAAGTCGCGAAGAAATTTCGGCCTCCCTCCGTGCGCGGGAGTATGATTCCCGAAAAAAATCGCCTTTTAAAAAGGGCGGAAAACAGTGCAAAAAAGAGCTAAAAAAAAAAATAAAGTACGAAAAAAAAAAAAAATCATTTTCCAAAACTCTAGAACGGCCAATATCAAGAATTATGATATTGTAAATTCCCGGGGAAAAACAGTAATTTAAAATTTCTGAAACCTTTTCTCATTGGTGTCAAAAACCCGGCCCAAATCAAATAGGGCGACAGTGAACCAAAAAACCTATGGGGAAGGATTGACCATTAGAATCCACGGGGGACAGTTCAAAATACAGTAAAAATATGAAAAAGCTGTTTGGGCTGAGCTAGCGGGGGATTGGCCGCTGGCCCAATAGAATAGGAGCGAAAAAAGACCCATTATATTAGGGAGAAGTTTAACCAATCAGAACCCACGGCGGGACAGTTCAAAATACGAAAAAATGCGAAAAAGGATTGGTTAAGCTAGGGGGGGACTTGCTCCCCAAATCAGAATGGGGAGCGCGAGACCCATTAAAACCTATGGAGAACTATTGCCCAATCAGGTGGGAGCGAAAAAGTCCCATTAAATCCATGGAAAAGTTTGGCCCAATCAAAATGGGAGCAACATGGCCCTTTAACCTATGAAGGAGTAAAACCCAAATCAAAAAGGAGCGACAAAGCCCCATTATATCCTATGAGGAGTTTGGACCAATCAAAATAAAAGGCGGGACAGTTCAAAATACGTAAAAACAGAAAAGAGCTGATTGACGAGCGGGGGGGGGGGGGGGGGCTTGGCTACCCCAGCCAATCAGGCCCGCGAGTACTTCCCCATTATAGTCTAGGGAGAGATGGGCGCTCTGAAATCTGGCGCCAGCGGGGTGTGGCATAAGTATTAAAAAAAAAAAAAATTTTTTATTAAAGTAAAACATTATCAGTAAAAGCCGAACCCCTTTCTTTACAAAAAAAGCAGAAAAAACCCGAACAACGCGTTTTGTGCCGAGAACGGCGCTAAAAGGGAATTGAAATAGGGGAAAAATTGCCGGGAAATACGGGGAAATTCAAATTGTTTAAGCTATTCTCATTGGTGGCAAAACCAGCCCAATCAGAATGGGACGACAATGTCCCATTATAACCTATGGGGGAAATTGAAAAATCAAATAGGAGGACAATGTCCCTTATACCCAGGGAGAAAAATTGACCAATCATTTTAAAAAGGCGGACAGTCAAAATACAGAAAAATGCAAAACGACTATTGGTTAAGCGGCGGGGCTCGTCCAGCTTACCCAAATAATGCGAGCTACTTTCTCATAGGGGTTTCTATGGGAAAAGAAATTTGAGCGCGCCGTGATTGGTTTAATTAAAAGGGGCCCCTTTTTTTGGCCCAATGAGAAGGAGCGCGCTCCAGGGGTTTTCAATTTAATCGAAATAAAATGAATGGCTGAAATAAAATTATAACACACAAAGTTGTCCCCCATGTGAAAATAAAATAAAATGAAAAGGGGTTTTAACAAAAAAAAAAATTTTTAAATCAAAAAAAAAGTTTTTTTCTTTTTTTTCGTTGCCCCAAAACTTTTGACCCCTTGGGGTAACGAAAATAAAGAAATAAACATGATTTTATTGAATTAATATTTTTTTCCGTTACCTCCCATATTATTATTCGTTTATATACACATGGGGACACTCTGTAGTGTTATAATTTTGATTCGGCCAAATGTACAGTTTTATTTCTGATTGCATTAGAAAACCCATAGGGGGCGTCGCTCGCTCTCCCATTGGTCCAAATAACAGCGCCTCTTTTTAACTTAGCCAATCACAGAGCGCGCTCAGAATTTCTTTTCCCATAGAACTCTATGAGAAAAGTAGCTCACGCTCTGATTGGGTAAGCTGGACGAGCCCCCCCGCTTCAACCCAAACAGCTCGTTTTCCTGCATTTTTACTGTATTTGAACTGTCTCCCTTTGATAATTATTGGTGTCAATTTTTCTCCATAGGATATAATGGGGCATTGTCGCTCCTATTCTGATTGGTCAATTCTCCTCCATAGGTTATAATGGGACATTGTCGCTCCTATCAGATTGGCTGGTTTATGCGGACCAATGAGAATAGCTTAAACAATTTGAATTACTGTAATTTCCCCGGGAATTCTCTCTATTGCAATTCCTTATGTACGCCGGTCTCGGCGACAAACGCGTTGTTCGGGTTTTTAACTGCTTTTTGTAAAAAAGGGTTCGGCTCTTTATCTGATAATGTTTTACATTTAATAAAAATTATTTTTTTTATTAATACTTCATGCCGCCGGCGCTGAGTGCCGAGATTTCAGAGCGCCCATCTCTCCATAGACTAAAAATTTAATAAAAAAATGGGGTGTTTAGATAGGTTGGGTGGTGGTTTATAAGGGGGGAGGAAAATGAGTCTGGCCCCACTTTTCATAAAGAACCTATGGGAACCAGAACTCAGAAATAAGGAACTGTAGGGATTGGGAGTGGGTAAAATATAGATAGGGAAAATAAGGTAAAATATTGTGATATTGTAAATAGTGTATATATTGTATATGTGTATATATTGTATATGGGGACATTTAGATTAGGGAGGGCCAGCAGGGGTATATAATGTAAATAAATAGGTATGGATGGATGGGACTGGACCAGCCCAGGGTCATAATAAGTTCTGTACACATTATGGTTAATATTTGTATGGTAAACTTGTGTATTTTTTCATCTTCAATAAAAGAGTATCACATAAAACAGGAGATCCCCAGGTTATACCAGCATGATCCATATCACTATATACAGGAGTCCCCAGGTTTACCAGCATGCTCCATATCGACTATATAAGGAGATCCCCAGGTTTTCACCAGCATGCTCAATATCAACTAAAGACAGGGGATCCCCAGGTTATCACTAGCTTGCTCCATAATCGCTATAGACAGGAGATCCCAATTTATACCAGCATTGTCCATATCACTATATATAGCGAGATCCCCAGGTTATCCCAGCATGTCTCTATCACTATACTACAGGCAGATCCCAGGTTATAACCAGCATGCTCCATATCACTATATAAAGGGAGATCCCAAGTTATACCAGCATGCTCCTTATCACTATATACAGGGAGAGGCCCCAAGGTTATACCAGCATGCTCCATATCACTATATACAGGAGATCCCCGGATATCACCAGGCATGCCTCCATATCAGATATAAGGAGATCCCCAGGTTATACCAGCATGCTCCATATCACTATATATATAGAAAGATTATATATTACTTTGTTATATCACTATTCTATATTCTAGCGACAAAAGCGACATCATATGCAACTTACCAATATATCCTCCAACATCCTCCACCTGAGGAGCAGCCGCCTCCGCCTCCTCCGAACCCCCCTCTTGTTTCCCACCCCCATTTCTTAATGGCCTGTGTGCAGGATTCCCCTCCAGTTCCACCATCCAACAGGGAGTTTCCTGCCCAAGGAAGTGATGTGTGCTCGCTCCAGCCGCCGCCACCTCCTGCAAAAAAAGGTAAAATTTTGATGTGTTATACCGCGATCTTTACTGTATCTGGGTCTTTTGTTGGTCTAATATCACTAGATCTAGAATGACCCCTAGGTGGTGCTGTTGAGGCAACTTTTCCATTGGACTGTAGGATGTGTCTTGTTGAACAGCACACCATCTGGTCAGGATGAGTATTACAAGCAAAATATCACAATTTTCGAAATTTTACTTAAAAATAACTAACTTTAGATTTCTGGAAATTTTACAGCCCATATAGTGTAAAACAGGCATTTTTTTGTCTTCAATTTTAACAAAAAAACGTAACCATAAATTTACCTGCTGCCCCAGATTTTCCATTGACCCCGGGCACAGTGGAATTACTCTCCAGCCTCTCCGGGTGAATGATGTTGGCTTTTGCCCTATACGCTCTTCCTCCTCCTCCCGCGGCGATCAGCAGCGGGATATACTTCCCATTCTCTATCTGTGGCAAAGAAACGTTTTCAACAAGTCTTAAAAAATGTAAACAAAAAAACACAACAAAATTAAATCTAACGTCTATTAATCTCCTAAAGACTGGAGTCCTGAGAGGAGATGATATTGGAGTTTCTCCCTGTAGGAGAGGTCATCACATTATAAGAACACAGCTCAGCCCGTCAGTCAGTTATTGCATGAAGATTCTAGAAAGTGACCGAGTTCTGGATGCAGCTTTAGTTGTGACTGAAGTATGAGATGTGATTTAATTCAAAATACATACAAGTTAAAGGGATGTTCCCACCATAGACTTTGATGGCATATTAGTAGGTTATACGACTCTCCATTCTGTTCTATAGGAGTACAGCTGAGCATTCTGCTCCTCTGTACTGGGAACTCCCATAGAACAGAATGGAGAACACAGCGCTCCCGGTACTGGGAACTCCCATAGAACTGAATGGTGAAACAGTGCTCACTGTACTGGGACTCCCATTGAACAGAATGGAGAACACAGTGCTCCCCTGTACTGGAAACAACTCCATAGAACAGAATGGAGAGGGCCACCCCATTCACATGCATTGTCAGCGTGCGAACAATTGACATGTCACTTCTCTCCCCCAGTGTACAATCCAATCGTATTGTACGCCCGGGGAGACAACACGTAATTCACAGTTCTCTATGAGAGCTATGAATTACTGTAAATGTATTGCACATTTTGCCGTGTATAAAGTGCAAATATACGGCGAAATGCGCTCTGCAAATACGCCGTGTGAACATACTCTTACCTTAATGATACATTTCTGGTGCCGATAAAGTTTGTTCCTCAATCCCACTAAATAGAAGGCTGGTGTCAGCTACTAAATGGAGCTGACACTCGCCGGTAACAGCAGGGAATGGAGCCGGCTCCGTTCCCTGCTGTTTAGCCCTGTAGATGCTGCAGCGATTTCAGCTAAATAAATAAGAAATGGTGCCACACACCATTTCTCGCTCCGATCGGCATCCCCACAGGGTAGGAGAGGAGTGGGGTGATTGGTTAACATGGCGGCTGGAAGCCCCAGGCAGGGTGTGCTAGAACCGCCATCTTTGAACACCCTTCTGCACTGTTTATACAATGTAGAAGGATGAACTCAAGATTGAGCCCACTAGTGGTCAAGTACCCTAGGGGGACATGATATTCGTGAAAAAAAAGGTTTTTAAATTAAAAAGAATATATGTATTAAGGGCGACATGTATGAACTTGGCGCCAACTTGCCAGTTCTGAATCACAAGTGTAAAATGTGCCTGACTGCATAAAAGTGTCAACTATAGGTTCATAAACCTGGTGTGTGGTATGCCTTTATTAGCATATTTTGGGCGCCAAGTATTGGCATAAGACAGGTCATACGTCTATAGAACAGGGCTATAATAGGTATTTTGGCTCTGAGTACACCAGAAATCTGGCGCAGCTCCGTACATATGTCGCCCTAAAAGTTCAAATCACCCCCTTTTGCTGTTTCACAAATAAATAATAAAAAAGTTGAAAATAATCATTATCGCCGCCTCTGATCTATTAAAATATAACATTTATCTTGTACGCTGAACACTGGAGAGAAAAAAAAAATCCAAACGCTTAAAATTGTGGGTTTTTTGGTCATTTTACATCTCCTAAAAATTGGAATAAAAGTCATCAAAAAGTCGCATCTATCCCAAAATGGTACCAATTAAAAGTACAATTCAACTTGCAAAAAATGTACCATAATTTAGGTTCATGGGTGGAAGTGCAAAAACATTATTGGTCCCAGAGAATTACGCTGTAGGGCAAATATAAAAACACTCAAAATGTTTGGATTTTTTTACGGTGCTACAACAGAACAAAAACACTATGGGCGACAAGTATGAATCCTTGCGCTGATAGACCAGATCTAAATAAACATTATTTAGATAGTAATAGACTGCCGTCAATATGTTATAAAAGCTGATCTTCTGCAGTCATAGCATACAGGGCAAGTGTAGAGCCAATACCACATATTCTGGCTCCGGCAACCAACCTTTACCCCCTGTTCTGTTCATTCTCAGGTCATACATACAAGGGCAGTGTAGAGCCAATCCACAAGTCCTGGCTCAGGCTCCACCTTTAAACCGCTGGTCGGCTGTTCTTCTGGCAGGTCATACATACAGGCAGTGTAGAGCCAATACCACAAGTCTGGCTCAGTACCACCTTTCATTTATACCCTCCTGGTCTGCTGTTTCTGCAGGTCACACATACATGGCAAGTGTAGAGTCAATATCACAAGTCCCCTGGCCTCAGGCCACCACCTTTACCCTGGTCTGTTCTTCTGCAGGTCATACAACAGGGCATGTAGAGCCAATACCACAAGTCTTGCTCAATGCACCACCATTACCCCTGGTCTGTTCTTCTGCAGGTCATACATACAGGGGATTGTAGAGCAATAACCACAAGTCTGGCTCAGGCAACCACCTTTACCCTGGTCAGGCTGTTCTTGCAGGTACCACATACGAGGGCAGTGTAAGAGTCAATACCACGAAGTCTTGGCTCAGGCACCGGGTGGACCTTTACCCTGGTCTGGCTGTTAGTTGCAGGTCATACATACAGGGGAGTGTAGTGTCCAAGTCCACAAGTCTGGCTCCAGGCACCAACCTTTACCCTGGTCTGGCTGTTCATGCAGGTCCAAACATACAGGGCATTGGAGAGCCAATACCACAAGTCTGGCTCAGGCACCACCTTTACCCTGTCTGTTTTCTTGCTGCATGTCATACATACAGTCAGTGTAGAGCCAATAACCACAAGTCTGCTCAGGCACCACCTTTGCCCTGGTCTGTTACTTCTATCTTCTGCAGTCATACATACAGGGCAGTGTAGAGCCAATACCCACAAGTCTGTCCTTCAGGCCCCCACCTTTACCCCTGGTCTGGCTGTTCTTCTGCAGGTTCATACATACAGGGCAGTGTAGAGTGGGCCAATACCAACAAGTCTGGCTCAGGCAACCACCTATAAACCCTGGTCTGTTTCTTTCCTTCTGCAGGTCAAACATACAGGGCAGTGTAAGCCAATACCACCAAGTCTGGCTCAGGCTACCACCTTTATAATCCTGGTCTGTTCTTCCTGCAGGACATACATACAGGCAGTGAAAGCCAATACCACAAGTTCCTGGCTCAGGCACAACCTTACCCTGGTCTGGCTGTCTTTTCTGTAAAGGTCCATACATTACAGGGCAGTGGTAGAGCAAGACTACAAGTCCTGGCTCAGGCACCACATTACCCTGGTCTGGTTCTTCTGCAGGTCATACATACAGGGGGAGTGTAGGAGTTCTATACCACAACTGGCTCAGGCACCACCTTTACATCCACTGGTCAGTTCTTTCTGCAGGTCATACATACAGTGCAGAGTAGAGCCAATAACCCACTCAAGTCCGGCTCAGGCACCACCTTTACCCTGGTCTAGCTGTTCTTCTGCAGGTCATACATACAGGGCATGTAGAGCCAATTACCACAATCTGGCTCAGCACCACCATTATATCCTGGTCTGTTCTTCTGCAGGTCATTACAAACAGGGCAGTGTAGAGCACTCCACAAGTCCTTGCTCAGGCACCAACCTTTACCCTGGTCTGGCTGTTCTTCTGTAGGTCATCACATACAGAGCAGTGTATAGACAATACCACAAGTCTGGCTCAGGCACCACCTTTACCCTGGACCCTTGTTCTTCTCTTCCTGCATGTCATACATACAGGACAGTGGTAGAGCCAATAACCACAAGTCTGGCTCAGGGCAACCACCTTTACCCTGGTCTGTTCTTCTGCATGTCAAACAACAGGGCAGTGTAGACCAATACCAACAAGTCTGGCTCATGCACCACCATTTTACCCTGGTCTGGTTCTTCTGCAGGTCATACAACAGGCAGTGTAGAGCCAATACCACAAGTCTGGCTAAGGCACCACCTTTACCCTGGTCTGTTCTTCTGCATTCTATGAATGTGGAGCAACGCCCCCAGAACGCCCCGAATCTTTGGTGCACTAAAAAATGTCTTTGGCGCATTACAAGAGTTCTCATTGCACCAAAGTTTGGAGTGCAGCTGTTCATACATTCTTTTTGGCTCAAAGCACACCAGAAAACTGGAGCAGTCCCGTTCATACACGTTGCCTTACATGTTTGGTATTGTCAGATTCGTATCAACCTGCAGAATACAGAGAAAACATCATTTATACCGGAGAGTGAACGTTGTAAAAACAAAGTCCCTCAAACATGGCACAAGTACTTTTTTTTCATATTAAACCCCACTGAGAATTTTTTAGCTGTGTATATTCTATGGTCCGGTCAATGTCACCATTAGAAAGTACATGTTGTCCCGCAAAATAATAGCCCTCATACGTCTATGTAGGTGTAAAAATAAAAAAGTTATAGCTCTTGAAAGGCGGGATGGAATAGCGTAGAACCATATTACTATGACCGACTGTCAGGAAGGAGTTAATGGTGCCATATAATATACTGGGAACCCCCCCAAAAATCTTTGAGTTGAAAAAAAAAATGGAATTGCACCATTTATACAGGGGTTTAGTTTTCGTGGTGTTCACTCTTGCAGGGTTATCTGTTTGCAGGGTGGTTCCTAGGGCGGGCGAGGTGGTCGATCACTTGGGGCGCCGAGGCTCCGCTCACCCCAGGGGGGCACCGCGGCCGCCTGCCTCGTCCGCTCGGCGATCGGTCTTCGACTCTGCACGGCCGTTGTAAAATGGCCATGCAGAGTCAGTCAGCAGCTGCTCCTACAGGGAGGAGGCAGGAGGGATCGTTACCATCCTTCCTCCTACCCTGTATGTACAATGTTCAGTGAGCACTGTACATACACAGCTCGCAGGGGGCGCATGGCTTTCACCATGGCCCCTGCGACGCTGGATGTAAGCGGCGCGATTACATGGCTACAGGGGCAACTACCTGGCAATGGGGGTGTTACATGGCTACAGGGGCCACTACCTGGCTATGGGGGGTTACATGGCTGCAGGGGCAACTTCCTGGCTAAGGCGGGGTTACATGGCTGCAGAGGAAACTTCGAGGCTCGGGGGGGGGGGGTAACATGGCTACAGGCGCAACTACCTGGCTATGGGGGGGGGCGGGGGATTACATGGCTGCATTGGCAACTTCCTGCTATGGGGGGGGTTTTACAAGGCTGCAGGGGCAACTTCCAGGCTATGGGGGGTTACATGGCTACAGGGGCAACTATCTCTGACTATGGGGGGGGGGGGGGGTTACATGCTGCAGGGGAAACACCTGCTGGCTATTGGGGGGTTCACATGGTAAAGTGGTAGAAACTAAACCTGGCTATTGGAGGGTTACATGGCTGCAGGGGCAACTTCCTGGCTATGGGGGGGGGTTCCATAGCTGCAGGGGCAACTACCTGGCTACAGGGGGCTACTACATGTCTACAGATAGCAGCTACAGTGGGCTACTATCTGGATACAGGGGGCTGCTAAATGGATACATGGAAAAGGATATGGCTACAGTGGGTTACTATCTGGCTACAGGGGCAACAATCTGGCTACAGAGAGTATTATATGGCTACAGTGGGTTACTATCTGGCTACAGGGGCAACTATTTGGCTACAGGGGGAAATGACATGGCTCCAGAGAGCTGCTAAATGTCTACAGGGGCAGCTATCTGGCTACAGGGGGTATTACATGGCTACAGTGGGCTACTATCAGGCTACAGGGGTAACTACCTGGCTACACAGGGCAACTACTTGCTACAGGTGTCATAATAAAACTACCTGGCTGCTCCAGGGGCTACCTATCTGGCTACAGGGGGGGCAAATTGCAATGGCTACCATAAGATGTGTCTATAGATGGTTTGTATAAAGAGAGATACGAATTGGTAGAGAAGTGCTGATAAATTGAGGCGTCTAAGATGTTTGTTTTGTAAATAAAGAGTTGAGGCCGGGAGAAGTCGTCATGGCGTCTGGGACCGATGGAGATAAAGAAGATAATAGAGAGAACAACTACGTTCAGAGTCGTCTCCTGTAAGTTCCCTGGATGTAACTTGTTACTATAATCATTTTGTATGGCCTGCCAGAGTCTTGGGGTTGGGGGGGAAACATCTGGTATCCACCACGTATGGTCACAGAATAGTTCGTTAATAATGGTTGTAGTATAATGGCCTTATATTCAGTAATGGTCAGTTTTGTTTATTATTCAGGTCAATATGTAGTGCTATGTGGTCACGGTGTGGTGGAAAAATTGGTCTCTAATGCGCTGGAGATGTGTGGTATTAGTAGGACATTGGTACTTATTTAGCCTGGGATTACTAGCTTTGTGTAAGCGTGTTATTTGGTAACTGTATGACTATTATATAGTATTTATAACATAGCAACATTGTGTTAAAGCTTCTTTGTGTAGATTTTTTGCTTTGGTTTATGATGATAGCAAAAGTGGGTCGCATCCCTGGCGCATTATGTTATGGGTGGATGTGGGCGGGGGGGGGGGGGCAAAATTTCTTTCTTCACCTCGCCCTGATGCAATTTTAGCCTAGGAACGGCCCTGCCTGTATGTATCTCTGGGTGAGGGCTCGTTTTTTGCGGGCTGAAGGGTAGTTTTTACCGATGCCTTTTTGGGACATGTACGATGTTTTTGATCATTTTCAATTCCAATATGACTATCAAACAATGCAATGGGAATTTTTTTACTTCTACTGTGTTCGCCGTTTGGAATAAATGCTGTTACATTTTAAAAACTGACATTTACGGATACGGCGCATAACCAAATTAATGGGGTAATTTATTTGGATACAATTGTTTGATTTGTAAAATGAGAAAAGAGGAGGTTTTGAAGTTTTAATATTTTTTTGGTACCTTTGCAGTAGGGTAATGATGCACGTTGCACATGATTCAGCAATATAATATATATTTGCAGAAAGATGTCTGACAAAGGCTCCCTAATACATTCAGGGCCTATGGCAAGGGGTAATAGGAGCGGTAACATGGCAGCTACAAAACCTTAATAAAGCCTCCAGCTGCCAGAATAACCACTGTGCACCGCAATATCTTGTCGCAGGGGTTGATCAGGTAAAGGAATGGTGCGCAGCTATCAAGGCACTGCGGCCGCAATCGCCTCAGCATCTACAGGGTTAAACAGCCGGGATGGGAGCAGTGTCTGATCCCAGCTAATAGCAGCAGGTCCCAGCTGTAAGGATCAGCTGTTACCTGCCACGTATGCAACGGACTCAGCGAGTGAGCATCATGACGTATCAGTGCGTCAAACATCAATCAAGGATTAACGTGTGACTATTTGTGCGTGCTCTGCTGCATTGCATTGCGAGAGATGTAGTGGTTATCCCCAGCAACAGTGGAATAAGATTATGTTTAGACAGCTGACATTTTTAGTTTTTTTATGGTTAGGTTTTTGGATGTGAAATTTGCAATTTCAGTAGGAGGTTTTGAAGCTGATAGTTCAGAGATGATTTGGAGATTTCTTTTGGACACTGATTGCTGTTTAGATGTGTGTTGATCGCTGTTTCAGCTCTGAAGCCACTACGAAGACAGTGTCTGATAACAGCCGTGTTGAACCTTCCCTAAACCCTGCATCTCCCAGAAACTGTGCACAGGGGTGCAGTGTGTTATAAGTTGGTTATGAATGCTGAAAAGCAATGTGTAATTGCAGCTTGATGTGACTAGAGGTAATATATACAATGCATTGTAATATTATGGGTCAAGTTTAGGACCAATCATGCAATCTGAAAGGGTCACTTCATGAAAGGAAAGCAAAATGATGATAGATAGATAAGATAGATAATAGATAATAGATAAGATAGATATGAGAGTAGATAGTTAGATAGGAGATAATAGATAGGATAAGATATTATGAATAGATAGATATATAGATAGATATGAGAAAAATAGATATGAGATAGATAGATATGAGATAGATAGATAGATAGATAGATAGAGATAGATAGATCTGAGAACGATAGATATGAGATAGATAGATATGAGATAAATAGGAGATAGATAGATATGAGATAGATAGATAGATAGATAGATAGATAGATAGATATGAGATAGATAGATATGAGATAGATATGAGATAGATAGATAGATATGGGATAGATATGAGATAGATATGAGATAGATAGATATGAGATAGATATGGATAGATAGATATATGAGATAATATGAGTAAGATAGATATGAGATAGATATGAGATAGATAGATATAGATAGAAAATATGAATAGATATGATTAGAAGATAGATAGATATGAGATTAGATATGAGAATAGATAAATAGATTATGGGGAATATCAATATGAGATAGAATATGAGATAGATAGATTAATAGATATGAGATAGATGATAAATAGATATGAGATTGATAGATATGAGATAGGATAATAGAGTATGATTAGATATGAGATAGATAGATAGTTAGATAATAGATAATGAGATAGATAGATAGAGATATGATAGATATAGATAGAGAGATAGTAGATAGATATGATTAGATTAGATTATTAGATACGATAGATATGAGATAGATAGATATGAGATAGATAGATAGATAGGAGATAATAGATTATGAAATTGATAGATATGAGATAGATAGATATGAGATTAGATAGATAATATGAGATAGAATAGATAGATTATGAGATAGATAGATTGAGATGGATATATTTGATAGATAGATAGAGTATGAATAGATAGATAGATAGATATGAGATAGATAGATAGATATGGGATAGATAGATATAGATAAATAGATATGAGATAAATAGATAGATATGGGATAGATGCGATATATATGGGAAATAATGATAGATATGACATAATAGATATGAGATTAAAGTAGATATGAATAGATAGATAGATAGATAGATTGATAGATGATACAGGCCTAAAATAGAAAAACTCGAGCAGTGGCACTCAGAGGTATAGTGAGTCGTGCACTATTGGGCTGGATCAGTCTTAGGTTAATTTATTAACACCGGCAGATAGATAGATATGAGATAGATAGATAGATAGATATGAGATAGATAAATAGGTATTGGATAGATAGATAGATAGATAGATAGATATGGGATAGATAGATATGGGATAGATATGAGAGAGATATGAGATGTATATGAGATAGATATGAGATAGATATGAGATAGATATGAGATAGATATGAGATAGATAGATAGATAGATAATGAGATAGATAGATAATGAGATAGATAGAAAGATATGAGAAAGATAGATATGAGATAGATAGATAGATATGCGATAGATAGATATGCGATAGATAGATATGAGATAGATAGATATGAGATAGATAGATATGCGATACGATAGATATGTGCGATAGATTAGATAGGATTATGCGATAGGAAAAGATAGATATGATATAGATAGATATGAGATGGATAGATAGATATGAGATATATAGATAGGAGATACAATAGATATGAGATAGATAGTATATGGATAGATAATCATAGTAGATAGAAATTAATAATAGATAAGAATAGAGGATAGATAGAAATGAGATAAGTGATAGATATTGGAATATGATAGAATAGATATATGAGATAGATAGATATAGGGATACGATAATATGCGATAGATAGATAGTTAGATTAGCATAGATATCGGCGAATAGATAGATATATAGATAGATATACCGAGATAGGATAGATAGATAGATATGAGATTAGATAGATATGAGATCGATAGATATTGAGAAGATAGATAGATATTGAGAAAGATAGATATAGAATACGATAGATATAGATAGATAGATTATGAGATTAGATAGATATGGGATAGATAGAATAAGAAAGATAGATATGAGATAGATAAGATAGATATGGATAGATAGATAGATTAGATAAATAATAGATAGATATGGGGATTAGTATCCGAAAGATATGATTAATAAGATAGATATGGGATAGATAGATAATATGATAGATAGATAGATATGGAGATAGATAGATTAGATATGAATAGATAGATAGATAGATATGGGATAGATAGATATGGGATAGATAGATAGATAGATAGATATGAGATAGATAGATATATATGAGAATAGAAAGATAGATAATATGGATAGATAATAGATAGATATGGGATAGATAGATAGATAGATATGGGTTAGAATATAGATAGTAGATAGATAGATATGAGATAGATAGATAGATAAAGAAGATTATGATGATAGATATGGAGATAGATAGATAGATAGAATAATTAGATATGGGATAGATTAAATAGATATGAGATAGATTGATATGGGATTAGATAGGATATGAATAGATATGAGATAGATTAATAATAGGATAGATTATGATAGATAGAAGATAGATAGATAGATATGAGGATAGATAGATAGATAAGAGATAGAAGATAGATAGATAGATTAGATAGATATGGGATAATAGATATGAGATAAGATAGATATGAGACAAAGCTACGAACTACTGAGCATAGAATAGATAGATAGATATGGATAGATAGATAGATTGATAGAAATTAAGATAGATAGAAAGATATGAGATAGATAGATAGATAGATATGGGATAGATAGATAGATAATAGATATGAGATTAGATAGATAAATTGGAAGATAGATAGATAGATAGATAATAATAGGAAAAGATGAATAGATATGAGATAAGAATTAGGAGATAGATATGAGATATCTAGTATAGATATGAGAAAGATAGATAAGATAGATATATAGATAGATAGATTTGATATAGATAGATAGATAGATAAGATAGATAGGAGGATAGATAGAATAGATGAAAGGAGATTAATAGATAGATAGATAGATAGATAGGAGAAAGAATAAATAGATAGATAGAGTATATAGATAGATAGATAGATATGAGATAATTGATAGATATGAATAGATAGGAGATAGATAGATATTAGAGAGATAGATAGATAGATATTAGAAAGTATTAGGAAGGTAGATAGATTGAATAGATAGGCCAGGCACTTAAATATATATATAATATTATATAGAAAATTATATATATATATAATAAAATAAAATATATATATAAATAGTATATATATATATATATATATATATATGTACATACACTATAAGAAAAAAAGATTTATAAATATGAGAGAGAAAGATTTGAGTCATCTATGAGATAGATAGATATATAGATATGAGATAGATATATAGATATGATATAGATATGAGATAGATAGGAAAGATAGGATAGATATGAGGATAGATATGAGATAGATGGATAGATACGATAATTGATAGATAGATAGATAGGATAGATAGATATGGATAGATAGAATAATAATATGAATAAAAAAAAAGATAGATAGGCATAGATAGATATGATAGATAGGATAGAAGATATAGATAGATAGATAGATAAGATAATAGATATCGATATAGAGAGATAGATTAGATATTGGGAGACAGACAAGATAGATATAATAGATAGATAGATAGCATAGAAAGAAATAAAGATAGATAGAATAGATCAGATAGATAGATATGGGAAAATAGATTATGAGATAGATAGATAGATAGATAGATAGATAGATAGATAGATAGATTAGATAGAGAGAGAGAGAGAGCGATAGACAGAAGGAGAAGCTAGCACTTCCAAATACAATAGTATTTGCCAGACAGAGGAACATAGTTACAAGTCCCAAATAAACAGACCAAAAAATTTGCAGCACTCCAGCACCAATATGAAAAATTGTGACATAAAATTTAGATAAAGAGAGAGAGATAGATATGAGATAGATAGATAGATTGATAGATAGATAGATAATATGAGATAGATAATAGATAGATGATATAATAAGATAGATAGATAGATAATAGATAGATAGATATGAGATAGATAGATATAAGAATAGATAGATAGATAGATAGATAGATAGATAGATAGATAGATAGATAGATATGAGAAATAGGATATAGATACTGGGATAGAAATATATGGGAATAGATAGATAGTGATAAGGATAGATAGATAACGATATAAGATATGATAGGATAGATAGATAGATAGATAATAGATAGATAATAGAGATAGATAGATATATAGGAAGATAGCTACAATATATATGAGATAGATATATAGATAGAAAGATAGATAGATAGATAGTGATGAGAATAGATAATAGATAGATAGAAAAATAGGTAGACAAGATAGTATAGTGGACACTGTCGATGTGAACATGGTTATGGATATTTTTGCAGTGTTTTATAACCTTCTTCTACTTTCATTCCCTGATAAATCTCTTCTTCTTTTTATCTGGATAATTTTTCTTCTCCTTATTTATTTCATCCTAATAACTCGCCCGCTCTCTCTCTCCCTTCTCCTCACGGACGGGACCTGGATTATAAGAGGCGGATTCTGTAGAACATTTTCCTCGGTTTTCCTTGTGCTGCTCACAATGTTTTTCCTTCTTCTTTCTCTTTGTTTTCCGCGTTTGTTTGGGCAGAAATAATTTGGAAGGAATTTGCTTCTTTGCTGCAGAAAATCCCAAACATCGCGCAAGAGAAAAAATCCAAACTAAATCCACTAACTCAGGGAACAGACGAATGAGGAGCGACAGAGGCCGATGATATCCGGCAGCTTCCTGGGCTCCGAAGTGTCCTGAAATAACGCTGATATATATTATTATTATTATTATTATATTATTATTATTATAATATTATAATTATTATATTATTTTTGTTGTTGTTTGTTATATTATTATTTTGTTGATATTTATTATCAGCATTTTGTTACTGTTTTTTTGTTGTGTTTTTCTTTTCTTCTATACTTTATTTCCTCTCATTATTCTCCGCTTTTCTGTCTCCGTTGCTGTTTGTTACTCATTATTCACAGAATGGATTTTTCCCGTTAATAATTTAGCGCCCGATCTATCATTAGCGCCTGAGAACTATTTCTACGGCTGAGAAATCGCTACAGGAATTGCCGCACGTAGTGAATGAGCTCTTACCTGATCCGCTGTCTGTGCTCCCGGAGCCGAACACCTCGTAGGCGGGCCGGGGCGGGATGATGCCATTGGCCGCCGCCAGCGCTAACACCTCCGCGGTGACGTAGAGCAGCTGCAGCTCCCGCGCCTCGTTCTCCTCTTGCGCCTGTGGCCTGCGGAGCGCTACCTGCGCGGCCATCACCCTCTGGCGCTCCGCGATCAGCGTGCACTTGGCGCACATGCAGTCCTTCCAGCGACAGTAGCGCTTGTGGCCCTTCAGCGCAGACACCACCCCATGGTTCCGGCAGCGGGCGCACTTCGGGGTGCGAGGGTATTTCTCTGTTGCGCGCAAAAGCAACTGGGGTCCCCGCAGCAGGGTTCCGGCCACAGTGACTGGGATAGAGGTGGAGGTGGCGGTCTGGGGGACCTGGGAGCCAGAAGGGGCCCCGCTGATCTCCATGTTAGGGGGTCCCTCAACACAAGCCGGCTGTGTTCACCGCTAAACTGCAATCTACACTCACATCCACTGCTCTAGGGGTCTATGTCCTGCAAACAGCAATGCACACCCAAATCTACTGCCACCCCCTTAGATTAGCGCAATCTCTCCCCACATCCAGTGCTATAGAAATCTATGTCATGCAAATAGCAAAGGACACCCAAATCTCTCCCCGCATCCAGTGCTATAGGGGTCTATGTCCTGCAAATAGCAGAGGACACCCAAATCTCTCCCCGCATCCAGTGCTATAGGGGTCTATGTCCTGCAAATAGCAGAGGACACCCAAATCTCTCCCCGCTTCCACTGCTATGGGGGGTCTATGTCCTCCAAACAGCAATGCACACCCAAATCTACTGCCACCCCCTTATATTAGCGCAATCTCTCCCCACATCCAGTGCTATAGGGGTCTATGCCCTGCAACCTGCAAACAGCAATGGACCCTTCAATTTACTGCCACCCCTTAGAAAGATCTGTAGCGTTAACACTGGGGCAATCTCAGCCCGAAGCCTATAGCATGCAAACCTTAAACCCAGTCATCTGTCCCCCTACGCCCCCCTGTAATCATCTGCCCATTATCTACAACCTCAGAGTCCTCAAACTATCCCCCAGTTGGCTACTGACGCCCTCAGCCCCCCAGAAGTATCAGACACCGGAGCCAGGGTGTCCCGGCTCCCTGCTATCTACCTGTGTGATGATGATGATGATGTTACCTGGGGTGAGTGATGGTACCAGACCCCCACATGAACCCCCTCCCCGGCTCCAGCCTCCAGCTCAGTCCTCGCAGCACAAGTTGTAAGTGCACCCAAGAGTTTCAGGCAGCAAAAGACAAAGTTGCAGCCGCAGCTCCAAGCAGCAGCTCCACAGCCACAATTGCTCCTCACTCATTAGACAAATGCAGAGAACAATGTCCAGCCCCCTATTGGTCAGGGCAGGGGACAAGCTCACTTCTGATTGGCCACTGACTTGTTCTACTGTTACAAGCTGATAACAGAGAAAGAAAGAAGGAGGAGGAAGGAAGGAAAGAAGGAAAGACACTTGTATAGATTCTGGTGTATGATCCTGAGGAGACCCCCTGCCTCATGCACAGCCAACTCCACATACACACATCAGCTACACTATTATTATCCACCACTAACCTATAATATTCTAGACATTACTAGAAACATCACACGGGCATTACTAATAAACCAGAGCCGCAAGACAAGCATTGTAACATATAAAGATTGATTGGAATGTTTGATACATTGTAACATAAACAGCAAAGATTGATTCGAATCAATGATACATTGTAACCACAGCGGATTCGTTAGATTTGTAGTTAATCCTCTTGTATTAAGAATGTGTTATTCTACTTGTCTATTATTTAACTTTATGTTTCCATTCGGTTATTATAAAGCAGAATTATTCTCCGTTTACAACCTAAGGATTCACAGTGACTGTAATAACAAGTATCAGGGGCTGAGAACAGGGACGATGTGAGAACTTGTATTAGATTGTATTGGTGAGTAATATCTCTTCTATTTCCCTGTGACACAATCAGGAATAGAGGCTCCTGTGTCACAAAGTGGTTAATAATCTCCGCTTACACATAGGTTGATAGACAAAGTTACATTAATACAGATTATTCCATATTTATTATCGATTTATTTCTGATACTTTTGTTGAAGGGATCTTATTTTTATTTGACTCTTTATTAACGAAATTTACAAGATTTTATTATTTCGTGTTTTTACATTTTTATTTGCTTTGCAAATGATAAGATTTTATTATTTTCTGTTTTTTTTTCTTTTTACCGTTTATTAATTATGTCTTTGGAAACATCCTATTTTATGATTTTTACTTTTTATTACTTAAAAAGTAGTTACAAAAAAGATGTTATTTCTGTTTAATACATTTCACACATAATATAATAATAACAATAATACATTCAATAATAACATATATATACATATATAATATAACATTATGTTGTTTTTACTTTTTATTAGCTATATAGTTGGTAACATTTGTTGCTTCGTGTTCGCTGTCCTATTTCCAGTGGTTGAACGATCTTCATTGCCTTCTCTGATATCTATATGTGATCTTTCCACACTTGATATGTCCTATCTATTTGTGACCTTTCAGCACAGGGTCCATACTGGGTTGATTAGAATCGGTTTTTAATAAGGTCTTACCATTCAGTTTATCTAGATACATTTGGGCGAAGTTTGGATAAGAGAGGAAGGTTTTATTTGGAGTTTTTTTTTGTTTTTTGTTTTTTTGCTCCGTATAGTTTATTTTTTTATGTTCTGCCATGAATTAGTGATGATGGCGGTGATTGTGGTTATTAAAGATTGTCTGTAGTATTTTGGATTAACCAATAAAAATGTATAAATGTAACTCAGATTAGTTTACTAATTCACAAGATATTACGATTTGCCGCGTGTTGTGTACATAGGTCTGCAGGTAAAACGATTGCGTTTATAAAGCTACAAAACAGTCAAATGAAAAGATTAGAAGATTAAGATAGTAATAGTAGATAGATAGATAGAAATAGATAGATAGATAGATAGAAGATAAAAAATAGGATAGATAGATAGTAGAAAATGATAGTAGAGATAGATAGAGATAGATAGATAGATAGATTAGATTAGATAGAAAAGATATAGATAGATAGATAATGTAGAAAATTAGATAGATATATTAGAAAAGATAATTAGATAAAATGATGATTAGATATAGATAGATTAGATAGATAGATAGATGAGATAGATAGATAGATAGATAGATATAGTGATTAAAAAAATATGAATAGATAGTAGGGGATAAATTTATAGGGTTTCCATGACTATCTTTTATTTGTTATAGGGATCATAAATTATCATATTTTATATAAAACCTTGTAATTCAAACTGTAATGAGTCTATAAAATCTATGGGTTTCTCTGTTTGATCTAAATTATCTATATCAATTATCTTTTCTGTGATATTCTAACTTTTTGAGATGTACTAGTAGATAGATAGATAAATAGAGAAATAAATAGATGTAATGTAGATAGATATGAGATAGGTGGGTAGATAGATAAATATGGGATGGATAGATAGATAGAAAGACAGATAAATGTAATAAAGATAGATGGATAGATATTGTAGAAATAAATAAATAGTTTTATGTGAGATTGATTGGTTTGGGATATAAACAGTCATGTAAGCACTGATCCCTCTCCTGTTAGTGACAGTGACTTGTCTTACACTCAGGTGTTATTCATGACACACAAATGTATCCAGGACATGTTCACACCTGATAAACTTGTTTACAAGATTTCTCTTGAGAGGCTGCAATAGAAACTGATCTCAACTAATATGTAATGTGACCGATAATAATTACTAGTACATAGGTTCTGAGTGGTATCGAAACTTCTTTCCATGTCTTGAATATTTTAAAGTTAATATATAGATAATTAATTTTAAGTTATAATAATAAATAAAATAAAAATAATAATAATAATAAATATAATAATTTAAATAATTTAAAGATATGAGATAATTGTAATAATAATAGAAAAGTTTTATTTAAAATGTAAAATGGGAAATATTAGATAGATGTTTGATAGATAGATAATAGGGGTAGATAATAGATAGATATAGATATGAGATAGAATGTAAGATAGATAGATATATAAAGAGATAGATGTAATGAAAATAGAATAGATTTGATAGAAGAGTAAGAGATAGATAGATAGATATGAGATTGTAAGATAGATAGATTAATAATAGAATTTTGAGATAGATAGAAAAAAAGAGATACTTAGATAGATATGAGATTGCTAGATGCGAGAGAGATACACAATGGATAGATAAATATGAGATAGATAAATAGATAGAAAGATAGATAGATATCGATCAAAAGTAAGATGTGATAGACTCATTTCAAAGAGACGGATAAATAGATCTATAGATATGATAAAGAAAGATACAGCAGATTTGACTTCATCACTACAGAGCGAAGATTAGCAGAAATCCTTCCTGATAAACGATAAATTTCTTTTTAAATCCCCCCCCAAGCCACGATGGGGGTTTTATTTTTTTCTAATCTAAAAGGGAACCCAAATTTTTCCCTTGTTACTTTAAAAAGTTTTTTCCCCCCCCCCCCCCCCCAGGAATCTTTAATAATTTTCCTTCATTTTACTTTATTTCAGATGTAACAAATCAGAGACAAGAAAGGAAACAGATTGTATAAAGAAACTGAGGGGGAGGGGATCCCGCCCTGAGGGGATCGGGCGACCCTCCTTTTTTAGTGCCCCCGCTCTGTTTCACTAAACCTGGGGGGAAAAAGGGACTGATGAAATTTATAGAAAGAGAAAAAAAAGGGGAAAAAACACAAAAAAGGAAGAATAATGATGGTTAATAATAATTAAAAATTTAATAAAAAACAACAAAAATTTAATAATTTTAAAAATAAAAAAATAAAATTTAAATAAAATAATTTTTGTTTTTTATTTTTAAAACCCAATTGATGTTTAAAGATAAAAAATAAGATATTTTTAATTAAATGTGATGATGATGTTTGATTTTTGGGTTTGTTATTTATTTCTTATCATTTTATTTTATTCCTTTTCTTACGGGGGTTTCCCCCCTTTTTCGTCTCATTAAAATTTTTAATTTTTTATTTTTTTTTAACTTTTTTTTCCCCTTTATTTTTTTAAAAAATTTTTAACTTTTAAAATCTAGCCCTTTAGAATTTTCCAAGATCCAAAAATAAGCTCCCCCGATCGTTTCGCTTTTAAAATCGCCCTCTGCATTTTTCCCAAATTTTTTTGTGATTTTCTGCAGTTTCCCTGATTTTTGTGACTTTCCTCCTCTCCAATTTTCCAGCCCCGGGATCCCCCAAACCCTCTCCATGATTTCACAGGGGGGGAGTTTTTGTAGACTTTTTTTTTACAAGTCCGTGGGACCCAAAAACCCCAATTGAAATAAAATTC